>JAODAL010049162.1:0-28387 GCA_025379985.1 Phyllomedusa bahiana
CTTCTCCAGCACAAGCGATGTGACACAGCTACCGCATCACACTGCCTCAGCTCCATCGATATCAGTAGACTCAGGTCAAGCAGCCTGGCCTACAGACTAAGGGCCTTGCCACGTTTTGGGGAAATGTCCCTCCTGACCTCTTGTAGGTTGGAGACCTAAAGCAGCCTGCAGTCTACAGTGGTCGGCAAGATAGGAAGCCAATATTGCTTCTCCATAGTTCTTAACTGTATGGGCATCGCAAAGATACACATGCAGTTGAGATCACTAGCTTTTTACCAAATTCTTAAGGCAACAGGGTGGTAGCTGCCAGTGGGAGTGGATCCCCGTTTGTTGTACACTTGGTGCAGGCCCTATACGGCAGTCCTAGCTGTACTGCCCTAACAGCTGCCTTGCTGTGGACCTCTGGAGGTACCTCACAGAGAGAAAGGACATTGCTTGTCTGTATTCCCCCAAGAAACACTGCCCAACTCCAAACCCCCTTTACCACGTATGATCAGCTATGATTCATGGAAACCAAAACTGGTATAGCTGTTCATACAGAGAATGGCCATACCTGCCTCAAAATTAGACACGTAACCGAGGCGTGCAGCACAAAATCAACTCAGCAGGTTTGCTGTGCATCTGTTTCCATGTGAATCCATATTAGTATGGAAAAATCCAGTTATATAACCCTTTAATGATGCAGCTATTTTTGCTTTCAATTTTTTACTCCCCGCCATCCAAAAGCCAGAACTTTTTTATATTTCCATTTACGTAGATGTACGAGGACTTGTAACTTGCAGGACAAGATGTCCTTTTAATTACTATTGGTGATAATATATAATGTATTTGGAAAACATATGAAAAATATTCTTTGTAGGGTGGTAGGTGAAAATATGATGTGACATCTGTATTTTGTGGGTCTGTACATTTCCATCTATACAAATTGATATAGTTTTCATTCTGTTTTACTACATTGACATCATTTGCTTTTGTGTCGCCATGTTTTTGGACCAATAACTTTAATTTTCCTTCAGTAGGGTTATATGATGGTTCGATTTTTGAGGGGTGAGGTCTAGTTTTGGTAGTAATTTGGAATACATGCGATTTCTGGGAGGTGAGATTAACAAAAAAATCACTAACTAATTCTAACATTGGATATTTTATTTACAGAATTCACTGTGAGGGATAAATAACACAAAATAAAGTTTTTGGAGGGTGGAAACAGAGGTTTTTTAATGCATAATAATATATTACTGTACTTCTATGTATTGTGCCTCTGACTGGCAGCTTGTTAGAACCTGTCTGTGGGCTCTATGCATGGCAAGCCCTGAGGCCCTGATTTAGCCTCCAGCTGAAATGGCAATCATTGGCACCCCACAGTTGCGTTGTAGGGGTGCTGGTTAGGAGGGGGAAGCCCTCCCCCTCTGTCAATCACTTACATGCCATGGCCACTATTGACTGTGGCATCTAGGGGGTTAAACGGCCAGGATTAGAGCTGGATTAGAACAGCTGGAACCCAATGCAGATTGTGCGTGAACAGCCTCTGTGCCCACACAACGCAAGTGTTGGCACCAGGACTGCCATCAGTCATCTATTAACCGTTTCAGGGCCCCACACAGCCAAATCAAATGGAGCCCCTGCCAATAACTAGTTCCTATTTTTTAACATATCAGTGGGCTCCTTTTTGATTAGGGCCCCTGACAGGAGAAACTCCCGTCAGGGGCGCTAGGCTGTTTTATTCGGGCTCGGGCCCCGAATAAAACACCCTGTGCCCCGAGCCCTCCCGGCTCCAGGCCCGGGCCTGGGCCTGGAGCACCGACTGGCCCTACAGCTGCATGTGCGTCCGCTGGACGCACACTCAGCGAGGGCTTCTGCGGAGCAGAGAGCGAGCGCTCCCTGCCCCGCAGACAGTGTCGGACCCCGCAGGTCCGACACAGCGGGGCCCCGGGTCCTCACAGCGCTGAGGACCCGCCGCGACCCCGTGCGCCTCAGCCGGCAGCGTCGCGATGATGTGATGTCATCGCGACGCTGCCTGTCCTCAGGCGCAAGCCGTCATAGGCCTGCGCCGAGGACCCTGCCGGAGGAGCGCTGGGCTGAAAGGATGGAGCGCGCTCGCCGGGGGATTAAGGTGAGTATTAATGTTGTTATTTTAACGCGTTTACCTGCCTCAGTGCCCTATATACTGCCTTTGCCCCGATAAAGCCTTGCCTGGGCCCCATAACGCCTGCCTGTGGCCCCCTTATCCTGCCTGTGGCCCCCATATCCCTGGCCTTGGCCCCATTATACTCCTGTGCCCCTATATCCTGCCGTGGCCCCCATATAAATGCCCTGGCCCCATATCCCTGCTGTGGCCCCCATATCCCTGCCTGTGGCCCCCATATCCCTTCCTGTGGCCCCCATATACCAGCCTGTGGCCCCATATCCCTGCCCTTGCCCCTATATGCCTGCCTTTGGCCCCCATATCCCCTGTGCCCCATATCCTGCCTGTGGCCCCCATACACCTGCATGTGGCCACCATATGCCTGCCTGTGGCCACCATATGCTGCCTGTGCACCTATATACCATCCTGGTGCCCCCATATACTGCCTGTGTCCCTATATACCTGCCTGTGGCCCCCAATACTGCCTGTGTCCCTATAAACCTGCCTGCGGCCCCCATAACTGCCTCAGTGACCCTATATTCATGCCTCAGTGCCCCAAAATACCTTCTGTTGGCCCTATATACTGCCTCAGTGCCCCCATATACTGCCTGTGGCCCCATAAACAGCCACAGTGCCCCTCTATTTCCTGCCTGTGGCCCCATATACTGCCTGTTCCCCCCTATATACTGCCTGTGGCCCCATATACCTGCCTGTGGCCCCCTATATACCTGCCTGTGGCCCCTATATATCTGCCTGTGGCCCCAATATCTGCCTGTGGCCCCATATACTGCTTCAGTGCCCTATTTTACCTAACTGAGGGGACTTATATACCTATAATTAAGGAGTTGCTGGGAAAAGTGAGGATTCTAAGATATTTGTGTCCAAACCGCCAGGGACGCGTATGGGCCGGGAGCAATCAGCATGAAGGTGTGAACCGGATGGAGAAGAAAAGGGAAAGTGAACGACGCTGATCAGAAAAGACGTCTCCGGTGAGTCACTAAATGATAACTTGCAGTGTAATCACTTATATGTCTGCAGAGCGTCTACATACAACTAGTATACTACCACTATCTGGTCCCTGTAAGGCGGTAATATATGTCTCTAGGGCCTGTGTGCAGTGGATAGTCACATGTGGGGTTTGCGTTCGGTCAGGGTCTGGCAGGATTATTTGAGCCTTAAGTAGTAATAGTTTGGGGTCTTGGTTTTGTAGGAGTGTTTTAGTAACAATCATTTGTCTGGTAGATTTGCTCCATGTATCGGTGTATGTTTTGGTGACTGTTTAGGGGTATTGTCATATGAAGGTTGAGAGTTCTGAAAAAGTAAATTTGTCATTGGTGATTTTTACTGTACAGTGACTGCTGAGGAGATGGAAGGGATCTGTGTGGGATGTGCAGAAAATTAGTGACAGGAACAGAAGGTTTTTCTCTGTAAAAAAACATCCGCAGTTCACAATGAGGCGGGAAAAACACCAAGGGCCCGAGCCCCGAATGTTTTAGGACCCTAGCAACGCCCCTGCTGCCCGTACTACCTCTGGTTGGCACTATGCAGCCACCAGCTCTCATCACTGCATCACTGGCTCTAAGTGACCTAGCAATGCTAGCATAGCATAGCATAGCATGAGCCGGCCAGCTTGATGTATGACACGGAATTAAGGCACTCAAACCCAAGCTAAAAGTGTTTCTTCCACTGTTGACCCAACAGTCATTGTTGATTTGGGGGGATATGGTGGGCTAATATCCTTGCTAGTCTTCTATGGTTACCTCTAGTAAACCACATTACATACTTGATTTAGAGCGGAGGAAAAAACACAGGCTGTATGTAACACATGAGTATGAACATGAATTCTTCTATGTTAATCTGACACCTTATGGACAGTATAAAGTACTGCATGTACCTCTAGCAAGCACAATCCAATATCAGCAGCACACTACTAGCACGAAAAAGCTATCAAATGGCACATAGGAGCAATTGGAAAAGCATTTCTGCTATTTTGAATACATGAAAATTTGAGGTTCACATTTTTGATCAAAACTATAATAAGCCCACCTGACATTGACAACGCGACCTCAAGACAGGTGGGAACCTACGCTAAATGCTACCTTTCTTGGTGCCTGTTCAGACCTCCACATTTCAGGGAGTGTAGATTCTAGCTACAAGCTACTCTGCATTGATTTAAAAACCTGTGCAGGTGGGCGGAGTGCAAAAACCAAGGTGAGGGCAAACACTCCCCCGTACAAACAATCTAAAAAACAATATTTGGTCTGGACATCCCAAAACGTTTTTGATCACAAATGTGAACTAAGAACCTCAAATTTTCATGTATTCAAAGTAGCAGAAATGCTTTTCCAATACTTCCTATGTGCCTTTGATTGCTTTTTAGTGCTAGTAGAGTGCTGCTGATATTGGAATGTGTATGTATTTTGCTGCCACAACAGTGTGCACCTATGCTCATTTTTTTTTTTTTTTTTACTTTTTGGATGTGCAGAGTTTTATAGATTGTACGTCTACCAAGTCTTGTCAACTTTGTTCCCGGGACCTCAGGGCAGACTTGTCATTATCAATTGAGCAATGCACATATACAACCTGTAACAAACCAGCTATTATTCTTCACAGTGAACGTGAGAGACACGAGATCTTCATCCCTGATTATATAGGAAATGATGACGTTCTTTTCATTGGCTTGTCTTGCTTTCTGTACAATCCTATTGAGCTATAAATCTATTGAATGGGGTTTTCCAACTGAAGCAAGTGATGCATATTATTAAGAGATACTGTTGTTTGCTGATTGGTGGGGATCCAGCAGCTTGGAATACTATTGACTCAGAGAATCAAGGGGACAAGATTGCTTCTAAATTTTAAATGGAACAGTTTAGGGTTAACGCACGCTTTCTTAGTATCAATTGATGTAAAAAATGGCTACGCGCCAAGGCGGAAACCTTGGCGCGTAGCATTTGTAATTTTAAAAGAATCAGAAAGGGTGTCATTAATATATACCTTTTGCAGAAGACACAGAGTACAGGGCTGAAATGGCACTGATGACACCCATTGCTTCCAACACAGAAAAGGCATACGACCAATATATACGGTTGAACGCCCTCTCTGCATCAAGTGAGAGCAAAACCATTGGAAAACCACCCCTCTCAATATGGTAGGTAATGCCAAGTATCCTTCTTTTCTTTACAAACTCCACCTGATCTCTTCTAACTAGATGTTCCAAAATTCTATATTTAACCCCTTCCCGACATTGGAGACCGGCGTCCCAGCAGAAGGACTTCCTCCCAAATACATTAATGGTTTTCGCCGGGCACGTTTTTCCAGGGAAAAGTGGGACAGCTTTTTTCATGCTGCATCACCCATGGCCGGAGTGACTGGGGTTTAAACTGCTGTATCATTGCGAGGGGAAGCTAGCGGAAAGACAGAAGGCTTGAGCTCCTTCCGTCCCCCTCAGCGCCTTGCATAAACGCTGCTCACCTCATAGCCCGGGAATACAAGAATCACTTCCAGGCTGTGTATTACATCACTATGTCAGGCCATGCCCTATTGGCACAGCCGGCATAGTAATTGACAGTTACCATGGAGACCGGTGGTCTGAAGAACACCGATACAAATCCTCTATGGGAAAAAATTTTAAAAAATAAAAAAAAAAAAAAAAAAGTAAAAAAACAAAAAATAAAATAAAAACACGTACACTACCCTTTTTCTTCTACAAATACCAATCAGCCCAAAAAAGATAAGAAAATAAAGTATGCACATTCGGTATCGCCACGTGCGTAACAACCTGTCCTATAAAAAGGTCGTCAATTAATTTAAACCCCCCATGAATGGTGTTAAAAAAAAAAATCCAAGTTGCAAAAATTTTGTTCACCTTAACACATAAAATGGAATAAAAAAAATCAAAAAACATAAACACCAAAGCTTCCAATTAAAACATAGTTCATCCCGCAAAAAAAAAAGCCTTTACCAGCTCTGTAACGAAAAAAAAAAAAAAGTTACCCTGGGGAAAAAATAATCTGAGGCATCACTTTTCGAGTAAAAAAACTGTGAGAATCACTTGTTGAGAATGATCTGGGTGACCTGCAGATCATAGACTACAGAACGGCATGTATGCAATCAGCTCCTCTAAACCAGCAGGGGAAAGGGGTGTATTAAAAGAGGCACGGACTCACGGGACAAGGATGTAATTCTACCGCTGTATAAAGCATTGGTGCGGCCTCACTTAGAATATGCTGTTCAGTTCTGGGCTCCAGTTTATAAAAAGGATGTAATGGAGCTAAAGAGAGTACAAAGACGAGCAACCAAACTTATAAGGGGAATGGAGCATCTTAGTTATGAGGAGAGGATAAAAGAATTAAACTTATTTAGTCCTGAGAAAAGACGGCTCCGGGCAGACATGATTAATTTATATAAGTATATGAATGGCCCCTATAAAAAGTATGGGGAAAAATTATTTCATGTAAAACCCCCTCAAATGACAAGGGGACATTCCTTTTGTCTGGAGAAAAAAGGATTCAGTCTCCAGTGCAGAAAAGCGTTTTACACCATGAGAACTGTGAATCTGTGGAATAGCTGCCTGAGGAGCTGGTCACAGCAGGAACAGGGTTTCAAGAAAGACTTAGATATCTACCTGAAACGAAAGAATATTAATATCTATGTAGCCTTATAAAATTGTAGATCCAATCTAATGGCAACTTTGGGATCAGAAATGAAATATTCATTTAGGGCAGATTGGTTCTTGTGTTATGGGATCCAAGTCTTCCTCAGTTGGGCAAACAAAGCTTATAAAATCCCTATCCCCTACCTTGGTCCACGTCTTTCCCCCATTGATTGAACTTGATGGACGTATGTCTTTTTTTAACCGTACTATGTAACTATGTATACTCTATCTGACTCAAGCAACCACCATGTAATGCTAATTTGGAGCTTTTTTTTTTTTTTTCTTAAAAAAAAGCATAACTCCGGAGCCTCTAAAGATATATTAAGAAATTAAGCAACACAAAAAAGTAAAACTTAAGCCCTTAAATTCTGATATTACTGCACAGGACCTTCGGACAGTTTACATCATTATCAGTAGTAACACAAGTTATTGGTCTAATAGTAGATTAGGGCGCCACCTATTGACTTAATGCTGCTCACTCCCGTTTTTCCCTAATACCACAAATTAAGTGTGCTGGTTACACAGAGAAAAACTTCTGTTTTCTGCATCAAGCAGCAGTGGCAGTGGATCTCTTGTTTGTGTAGTAACTGGAGGTGATGGAGAATTAGGAGGACTGATGAATAACAGGCGTTTACAGTGTTATGGTCTGCAGGGGTCAGGGTGGCTGAACAGACCCCCCAGCTGTGTCCTGCAGGAAGTAATAGCCCACAGTCCAAAGCAAATAGAAGGAAATCACTTAACCCATTATAGGAGTTGTTGATGGATAAGGCTAATTTCACAGTGTCTGGCGGTGTCATTCCAGCTGTAAGTCACATGTATAGCTCTGACGCAGATATATGACTGCTTTTACTGTATCTAGCTCTGTGAAAAAGTGCAGCTCTATGTTCTGTTCCATATAGAAAACCCTGATGTATACAACCCACATTAAGGGCAAAATGACACTTGCTTGTCCTCTGGAAATGGGTTCTGTGGATGTTTCCCCTTAAAGAGAACCTGTCACATAGATTATGCCCCCCTTGCTGAGGACAGTACAAGTTAGTGTCAGACCTGCTGTTTCCAACGCTGTGTCCCTTAGGCTATGTTCACACAGCTTATTTGCGGGGCGTAATTACGCCCCGCAATTACGCCGTGTGGACCGGGGCGGGGGGCCGGCACTTCGCCGGCCCATAGACATTCATTATCAGCAGCGCATATACGCCGCTGGTAATTCACATGTCACTTTTCTCCCCCCGCGCGTATTCGCCGAGCAGGTAGAGGAACGTAAACCATAAATTCCTAATGAAACTGTGGATTACCGAAATGACTGGAAAGGATTCCAGCGTAATTTTGCGCACCACCGGCGCGTAATTACGAACTGAAATACGTCCAATTTTAAGTCGTGTGAACATAACCTTATTCTGTAAGATGCTGTAGTTTTAGAGCATTTAGCCCTCAAATCTTATTCATAAGCAGGTGTTAGCCCCGCCCACCAAAGGCTAGCCCCCCCCTGCGACAAGTTTTTACCTTTTAAAGAAATTTTTAGTTAAAAGGGGGGCGGGGAGCCCAGGTGGGGGGCTGCCCCCAAAGGGGGGGGGCTTAAAAAAATTTTTTTAATTTAAACCCTAACCCCCCCAAAACCTTAAAAGAGCCCAAGATTATCCCCCCCCCCTAGGGCCCACCTGGGCGGGTTTCCTTTTTCCATCTTTTTTTTTTTGAGGGGTGTTTTAGAGGTTTCCCCCTAAAAAACCATGGAGGATTCTCCACCAAAAGGTTTCCCCCCATGACATATCACATTTTTACCTTTAAGAATATTTTTTCATTGGGGGGGCGGGGCAAAATTCCTTTTTGGGGGGTTTTAAAAAAACCAAATCTAAGTTTTCAATTCCCCCTTAAAACTGCAAAAACAAATCCCACAAAACCCCCCTCTTACAGTAAAAATCCCAAAAAAATCGGGGTTTTGGGGGCCCCAAAGGGGGGAAAAAATAGAAAATTTCCTTTAAATCATAAAAGGTACCAATTTTCACCCCATTTCTTTCCCCAAAACCTCCCTATTTAAAAAAACCCCACTTAATTTAAAAACCCAAAAATAAATTTTTGGGAGGGGTTTTTGTGCCAAAAAAACCCGGGAAAATTTAGGAAATATACCCCCCAAAATTTGGGGGTTTAACAAAATTACCCCCATTAAAAGGGTGTTTTTTTTTTTGTCATTTTTTTAAAAAAATTTTTAAAACGGGCCCATGATTTGTTTAATAATTGGGGTTGAATTGTTAAACAAACCCCCCCGGGAAAACATTCCCCCTGTTTCCCGTCTAAAAAATTCACCCCACACTATTGGTTTTTGGGTTTTAAATTCAAAAAAAAAAAAAAAAAAAAAGGGAGGGGAAATTTTTTTAAAAAAAATAAAAAAAAAAAAAAATTTATTTTTTAATTTTAAACACAAAAAAAAAAAAAAAAAAAAAAAGGGAAGGGGTAAATTAAGGGGGGCCCTATTTGGGGAAAATTTTTTTTTGTTTTTTTTTTTTTTTTTTTTTTTTGTTGTCCCTTTTTTTTTTTAAAGGGAACCAATTAACCTCCCAATTTTAGTTTCTGATTAAAAAAGGATGTAACACAAAAAAAAAGGTTTACTTTTGGGGGGTGGAAGGTTTATCTTAAGGAAAAAATACCTGTTAAGCCTTTTGGCCTCCAAGGCCCCAAACCAACTTTTTCCAATAGGGTCTACATACCTAAATAGGGTCCGCCTAGCTGCCTGGAGCTTTGCCTATTTACTTACCTAGGGACTTGTCTACCTACCTATCTGGTAATATGATTGTGAGAGGCACAGGCCATAGCCATTGCATAGCATTGCAGTCTACAGGGGTTTAGTCCTCTTTTTCCCCCCACTCCCCTGTGCCTTTAAGCTATGGGGCCCTTTCCCACTATCACCCCTGGAAGTTTTTACGAGGTGGGGAAAAGAAAAAGGTGCTGGGAAAAATGAGGGTTTTAAGATATTTTTTTGTAAATCACAGGGATGGGGGGCGGACTGAACGGAAGGGGAAGAAAAGGGAAATAGAACGATCATAAGGAAAGAACGATCATCAGATAGGCGTTTTCCCCCTAGCCCTCTATTCAGGGGGGATTCTCTTTCTATATGGTCATTGCTGTATTCACTGTCATGTGAGAAACCGAGTTGGTGTCTAACCCTCTGTGGTCTCTATAGGAGTTATTGTAGGTTATATAGGCTTCAAGTGGCACGAACTTATATGAGTGCACCCCCCGGACCCCCGGATTAAGGGGTTTTACTTTTATACTTTCTTGATTCCGTTTATAGTGATGTTTAGTTTAGAAAGTGGCGAGATGCATAACCAAGGAAAACTTGGAAGGGGATATTATATGTGGGCTGATGGGGGTGGAGGAGCATTTGGATGGAGGGCTGCTTGAAACGTGTCTGATGTCTTCATGTATGAAACCTCTTTCATAAGCAACCTGAAAACCCATCTCTTTAGGTAGCCTAAAAAAGCCTACTAACCCCTGCCAAAATACACCCCACTACAACATGCCAACCTGAAAACCCATCTCTTTAGGGGTATCCACAAAAAAAACCCCCCCCCCCTGCCCATATACCCCATACAACAGTCCCTCCTGAAAACCCATCTCTTCAGGGTATCCTACAAATAACCCTGCTGCTACTACACCACATACACACATGTCCTCAACTGAAAAACCATCTCTTCAGGATAGCCTACAGCCTACAATACCCTGCTGCCCACTACACCCACCATACCACACATGTCAACCTCTTGAAAACCCATCTCCTAGGACAGCTTCAGCACCTACTATAACCATGCTGACCCTATATCCCATAACCACATGTCCAACATGATATAACCCTTCTCTTCTGGATAGCCATACAATAACCCTGGAATGGAAGGGGATGCCACTACACACAACATACACACATGTCCAAACGTGAAAACTATTCTATTCAGGATAGCCTACTAGCCTACAATAACCCTGATGCCACTACACCACCGATACACACATGTCAACCTGAAAACCATTCTTCAATATAAAGCCCTACAATAACCCTGCTGCCTCTGCACCAACCATAAAACCATGTCCAACTCCAAAAATCCATCTTCCTCAAGGATATCCTACAATATCCCTGCTGCCACTCACCACCCATACATAAATGTCCAACCTGAAACTCATATCCTTCAGGATACCGACACAATTAACCCAGCTGCCATACACTCCCTCCACCCCCCCCCCCCCCCCCCCCCCCCCCCCCCCCCCCACCCATACACAACCATGTCCAACCTGAAAATAACCCGATTCGTTCAAGGATAGCCTACATAACCCTGCTGCCACTACTCCACCATACACACACATGTCCAACCATGAAAACCCAGTCCTCTTCGGTAGCCCTACAATATCCTCTGCTTGCCACGACACCACCATACACACATGTCCAACTGAAAACCTATCCACCCTCCCCCCCTTCCGGGATAGCCTACAAACCTACAATAACCATGCTGCACTACACCACATACACAATGTCCAACTGATACCCATGCTTCTTCCAGGATAGCCTAACGCAACTAACCATGCTGCCATAACACCACATACTCACATGTCCAAACCTGAAGGCCATCTCTTCAGATGCCTACATTAACCCTTGCTGCCCCTTACTCCACCATACACACATGTCCAACCTGAAGAACCTCCAATCTCTTCAGGTTAGCCCCAGCTACTATAAACTCTGCTGCCACCACTACACCACCCATACCACACATGTCCACCCTGAAAACCCATATCTTCAGGATAGCCTTCAATAAACCTGCATGTCTCTACACCACCATACTCCACATGGTCCGACCTGAAAACCCATCTCTTCAGGATTAGCCTTACAATAACCATGCTGCACACTCTACTCACACCCATAATCACATGTCCAAACCTGAAAACCCATCTCTTCAGGATAGTCTACAATAACCCTGCTGCCACTACACCACAACATACACCACATGTCACAACCTGAAAACCTATCTCTTCAGGACAGCTTACAATAACCCTGCTGCCACTACCACACCATACACTCTTGACCAACCTGAAAAACCTATCTCTTCAGATAGTCTACAGCCTACACATAACCATGCTCCACTACTCACCACCATACACACTTGTTCCATACCTGAAATCCCATCTCTTCAGGATAACCTACAATAACCCTGCCTCACATTACACACACCATACACACGTGACAACCTGAAATACCTATTCTCTTCAGGATTTGCCTACAGCCTACAAGTAAACCCTGCTGCCTCTACACCACCATACACACATGTCCACCTGAAAACCCATCTCTTCAGGCATAACACCTACAATTACCATGATGCCTCCATTTTCCACCATACACACACTCGCAGCTCCAACTGTAATAAACCACAATCTCTTCTGGATAAGCCTACCACCTACTATAACCCTATGCGCCACTACCACCAACCATACACACTTGTCCAAATGAAAACCCATCGTCTTCATTGGATAGCCTACTGGCCTACTTTAACCCTGCTGCCACTACACCACATACAAACTTGTCATCCTGAAAAACCCATCATCTTCAGGGATAGCCTAACAATATCCCTGCTGCACCAATACACCACCATACACAAATGTGCAACTGAAAATCCATCTCTTCAGGATAGCCTACAATACCATGCTTGCCCCTACACCACACTATTAACAAATGTCACAACCTGAATATTAACCCATCTCTTACAGGATTGCTACAGTCTTACTATATAAAGGGCTGCCTACTTCACAACCATACATCACTTTTGTCCAAACCTGTAATCACCAATATCACTTAGGATAGGCACATATTTACCAGGCCATACTATAAACTCTGCTGCCATCTACATACACACAACCATACACACTTGTCCACAATCGGTTAATCCCAACTCTTGTGGATTTAGCTATTTGACTATTTTAACTATGCGGCACACTACAACACTTTCTCTATGAGGCACAAAACTGTTATTCCCTTAGAGGCTGGTCTTGACGTCATTAACCCTGCTGAACTCTACACCATCATACATACATATTCCTATCTGAATTGGGCCATCTCTTCAGAGATAGAATACAAATAACCATGCTGACCATCACACCATAATACATACAATGTACAATCCTGAAACCCATATCTTCAGGATAGCCTCCAGCCTATCAATAACTCTGCTGCCTACACTACACACATAAACACATGATCCAACTTAAAAACCATCTCTTTATGGATAGCTACAATATCCTTGCTACCACTACACCTCCATACAAATATGTACCAACCTGAAAACGATATCTTCAGGATAGCATACAATAACCCTGCTGCCATACACCCACCATACACACATGTGCACTGAAAACCCATCTCTTTCTCGGATAGTCTACAATTAACCCTTGCTGTCCACTACACCACCATACTACATGTCCTACCTGAGAAACCTATCTCTTTAGGATTAGCCTACAATAAACGCCATGCTGCCACTTACACATCCATTTACACACATGTCCCAACCTAAAAACCCCATCTTTATTTTTTCTTGGTTCAGAATTAGATACGCCTCCAATAAACCCTGCTGCCTCTACACCACCAATACACAGATGTCCAACTGAAAACCCATCTCTTCAGGATAGCCTACAATAACCCTGCTGTCACTACACCCACCATACACAAATATCCTACCTGAAAACCCCATCTCTTGAGGTGATACAAACACACACTACAATAACCACTGCATGCCACATTTTACCACACATACACACATGAACCGACCTGAAAATACCTCATCGCTTCAGGATTGCCTTCATAACTCTGCTGCCTCTACACCCACATACACACCATGTCCAACCTGAAAACCCTTCTATTCAGGATAGCCTACAATATCATGCTCCCCATACACCACCATAAACAATCATGTCCAACCTGAAAACACATTTTTTCAGGATAGCCTACAATAACCCTGATGCCACTACCCCAAAATACCACAGGTGAACCTGAAAACCATCTAGTCAGGATATTCCTACAATAAAATCTGCTGCCACTACAACACACCATACACACATGTCAAACTGAAATACCATCTTTTTCAAGGATAGCCTACATATAACCTGCTAGCACTACAACCACCATACACACATGTGCAACCTGAAAACCCATCTCTTCGGATTGCCTAAATAATCCCTGCTCACCACTACACACAACATACACACATGTCCAAACTGATAACACATCTCTTCAGGATATGCCTACAGCCTACCAATTAACTCTGCGTGCACTACTAACCAACATACATCTAAAGGTCCAACCTGACAATCCCATCTCTTCAGGATAGCCTACATTAACCCTGCTGCCACTACACACCATACACATACATATCATATCCTGATAGTCATCTCTTCAGGATAGCCTACATTACCAATGCTGCCCTACACCATCCTTACATACATGTCCAACACTGAAATCATCATCTTCAGGATAGCCTCCAGCTACAATAACTCTGCTGCCACCAATTCACCACACATACACAACAAGTTCACCCTGAAAACCATCTCTTCCAGGATAGTCTACAACCTACAAAAACCTGCTGTTCACTACACCACCATACACAAATTTACCCACCTGAAAAACCCTATCCTCTCAGGATAGCCTACAGCACGTACAATAAACTCCTGCTACAACTACACCACCATACAACATGTCCAACCTGAAAACCCATCTCATTCAGGATAGCCTACAACCTACAATAACACTGCTGCCACACTTACACCCACCCATACACACATCTGTACACCTGACAAACCTTCCCTTCAGGATAGCTACAAACCTACAATAACCCTGCTGCCACTACACAACCATACACACTCGTACAACCTGGAAATCCCAAACTACTTCAGGATAGCTACAATAACATTGCTGACAATACACCACATTCACACGTCCAAATCTGACAACACCATATCTTCAGGGATTGATACAATTACCCTGCTGCCACTTTACACCACCATACACACAATGTCCAAACTGAAAAACCCATTCTCTTCAGGAAGCCTACAGCCTCACAATAACCACTGCTGCCAGTACACACCCATACACACACTGTCCATCCTGATTACCCAATCTTCTTTTCAGGATAGCCTTCAATAAAATCCCTGATGCCACTACACCACCATAACACACATGTCCAACCTGAAATCCCATCTCTTCACGGATAGCATACAATAACCTGCTTGCCACTACAACACCATACGAACAGACATGTCCTTACTCACCTTTAGTCTTATTTTCCCTCCCTTGTAGATTATAAACCTTCCAGGTTAGGATCCTTTCTCTCTTTGCACTAGTTGTTAGATATTTAGTGTTACTATTGTACTTTGGTCTTATGTATCCACACGCCTTGTACAGCTCCCTGGAATTATTGGTACTTTAAAATAATCAATAATGAACAGGTACTGTAATTGCAATATAGAAAACTAGTGTGTAAGAATTGCAGGCATCTGTGCGCTTGCACGGCTAATCACATGTGAAGTTGCTGAAAGTCTTTAAAAAAAAGCAGCAGTCATTTCTCTGGGCATGTCTGTTTTAGTAAAAATTTTGTCATTCTCATTAAAATAATAATTCATGAATTAATCTTTTATTAGAACTCTTTTGTTTTACCGTTCCTCTTTTCTTCCTCCTGAAAAAGAATGACTACATTGATGACTACATTTCTCAAAAAATAATAATTCAGAAAGATCTTTTATTAGAGCTCTGTGCTGTGCGGTTCCTCTTCTCTTCCTCCTGGAATTGACTGATGACTAAACGCCACCCTTCCCATTATCAGTACAGTGTGTTACTACAAGGTCCACAATGCCTGCCTTTACGGGACAAAAGATGTCTCTCACATATTCCTCTTTTGACCCAAACCCCTTGTCCCTCTTTATTTCTTCACTACTTTATTGTTAAAGTAGTTTATTTCGGTAAATCATGAGAACGGTTGGCCGAAGAAATTGCAGACACACACAAGGGATACGATGTATAGTTTCCCCCTTCTCCAATTACATTGGCATCAGGTGGTAATATTGTCACCATACAATGGTCTTTCCTGGACATTGTATGTTGAGAGTGATTTCAACATACAATGTTCCAGATACTGATCTAATCAATTAACATAAACATTTTACTTGCAAAGCCTCTGTATTAGTGAAGTGCATGCAGTGATTGGTAGTCTAGTAGCTCCTCTCTTACTGTTACGTGCTGTACTTATTAATTATCACTATACTGCTCTTCTACATGTATAATTTAGGTAGGTGCCATGCAGTGATTGGAAGTCTTGTTGCGCCTCTCTACAGTAAATGCTGGTACTACATGTCACCGGTACTGGCTCTACAAACATTTGTTAGTGAGGTGCTTGCAGTGATTGGGGGTATAGTAGCGCCACCTTCTAAGTAGTGCGGGATACTACATGTCCTGTACTGCTTCTTAAATGTATTAGTGAGGTACAATGCAGTTGATTGGCTACGCTAGTATACTTCACACTCTATACAGTACAGTACTCTGGTACTCATGTCCTTTACATGCTCATTCATGTGTTAGTGAGGTGCATGCTGTGAAGTGGCGGTCTAGTAGGGGCCTCTCCTACACAGTACAGTGCCCAGAATCTACATGTCACTGTACTTGATTTTAACTGTGCAAAGGATGAGAGGCTCCTTTGGGCCCCAGTTCAGGGTCCCATTTCCTTTTTTATGGAACATTGTGTATAAAGTTACATGACAGCAAAGAAGGACGGTTCTCAAAATAGAAAGTTGATTCCGGCTTCAGAAGCTCTTTCAGATGTTATTTAGAGGGGACTTGCTTTATCAGGTTTAGTCATTTCTTTAATCTTCATTTCCATTATGTCGGTGACTATTGGCTCTCGGAACCAACCAATTTCAAGAAAGTTATGGTTTCAACATAGAATAGTTGTCCAGAACCAATTAAAATTGTATTTTAAGGGACCAGTCTCACTAGTAAAACTGATAGAGGTTTTCCAAAGCCCCTTTTATACTATGACAGAATACAAAATAACATTGAAAAAACACGTGTAATGTGGTCCAGTCAAGCAATGACATATGAATATTGGCCGCCAATAGGATACTCATTGGAAAGAAAAGTATAACAGGCTCCTATCCTACTGAGTATGAAGATTCAATCTTATGTAGAAACAAATACACATGTAATTGGACAATGGGACATCAGAGAGTTGGTGTTTTTTTTGTTCATGCTTAGGACTTAATGTCTGTCTACTGATAGTTAACTTGGTTCCTCTACTTGCTATGATTGAGATAAGAATCACTGTATTGTCTTTGTAATAGATAAACTAGTACATGATCTAGTCTGAAACACAATGGCGGCAAAGCTATTCACAGCAAAAACAGTTTACATATGTCTAGCTGGTCTTACTATAACATACGTGTCCCATTGCATTTATAAACTCCAGTATTGTGACAGTGTGTATGAGGTGGTCGGGAATCTGACATTACCTCGCTCTCCTTCTGGCAGACCTCTATCTTCAGAATTACGTTGATCTAGTCAGCTAAAACACAGCACACATTGCTAGCCGGCTATCAGCTCATACTCCCCGCGACTTCAGCTTAACATCCAGGCTGGCCTCTGGAGAAGGTGGAGTAGTATTGTGGATGATACACAATAAACTGGGTGACAGGTATGGAGAGGGGGCTGCGCAAAGTATGGTGTCCTTTTCAGACCACAAAACTGTCACAGCCCTGTTCTCTAGATGATGAGCAGTCGAACTCATAAAATTTAGGCGCATTTTCGGCACCGACGGACTTTGTATTGTGCCCAAATTGTGCGGGGCGTTCTGCCAGGTGTGTTGCAACTCAACTGCTATGATCTCTATACATTTTTGACTGGAGGATACAGCAAAAACTGTGGAGATTATTGCTGGAACAAGTAGATTATGTTAAAAGCTGGCTCGTTTTACCTGCAGCCTTTGTTGCTTTGTAGCTGAAAGCGCTAAATCTATGACCCGTAGTAGAACAGGTTCTAGAGGTCAGAGCCGATTCTAAACTACTAATACGTGCAAAGAAATTGTATCCTTAATTGTTTTTCATTATAAGAACGGACTCAGTACTCTGTCCTTATATTTTCTAATGGGAAAAGTTTATTGAATAATTCCAGTTTGGGTAAGTTCCAAGGACCTTGATTAGTGATTTATAACAAGGGTCGCTGTATTTGCACGTTCCTTGTATATGAGCGGAGTCCGGTTAACCAATATTGCTGCATTAACACCTGGGGCTTTAGCTGGAAAGTGAATCCGGTGTCCGGGGACCAATGCCGCTTGTGTCTATGGCTAACATGAACTTCTATAGTTTTTGGGGGGGGTCCGCTATTTTGGGGTCCCTCCCGCCCTCCCGGGGGGAGTTGGCATTTTCCCGCCACCACAGCCAGCGGCGGGGTACTCTTAAATGGCCGCACGGCGCCGGAGTATGCGCTGGTGCGCATACTCCGGCGCCGACGGTCCGTTCCAAGGGCGGGTGAAGCCGCGTGCCGGGTCCGCTCCAACCGCCCGCGGCTCACTGTGCGGGGAGGAGGCAGGAGGGAGCCGCTCCCTTCTTTCCCTCATCCCACTGTATGTCCGGCGACGCTGCGCGCCGTTGCTTTACAGAACAGCGGGCGCAGGCGGATAATGAACGCGCGGCTGCTCTCCATTACACACCTGAGTCGCTGAGGAGATTTGTCGGGCAGGAGCCTGGCGGGCTGCAGGAGCCTGTGTTACAGGTAATGTGGAATTTATTATTTGTATTTTTATTAACTACATGGGGGGCTCTGCCTGGGTCAATGGGGGGGTCTACCTGGCTGAGCTAGAATTGGGGTACTACCTGGCTGGCTATCAATGGGGGCAATACTGGCTGGCTACAATGGGGGAAATACGGGCTGGCTTAAAATGGGGGCATTACCTGGCTGGCTACAATGGGGGAACTACCTGGAGGGCTACAATGGGGGCAATACCTGGCTGGCTACTATGGGGGCAACTACTGGCTGGTACAATGGGGGAAAATACCTGGCTGGATACAAAATGGGGGCACTTACCTGGTGGGCTACAATGGGGGCAACTACCTGGCTGGCTACAATGGGGGCAACTACCTGGCTGGCTTACAATGGGAGGCTACTACACCTACATGGCTTCTAAAGGGGCAAATACATGGCTGGCTACTAAAGGGGGCAACTACATGGCTGGCTACAAAGGGGGGCAAATCCTGGCTGGGATACTTAAGGGGGTAAATACCTGGCTGGCTACTAAAGGGGGCACTTACTACATGGCTGGCTACTAACAGGGGCACTACCTACCTGACTACTAAAGGGGGCAACTACCTGACTTACTAAAAAAAAAAAAAAAAAAAAAAAAAAAAAAAAATAAAAAAGGGCGGGCAACTACCTATTAAAACGGGGCACTACCTGGCTACACAAGGGGGCAACTACTGGATAAACATAAGGGGCTCTACCCCACCATAGCTACAGAGGGGGCATCTACCTTGCTAAAGGGGGGCATTCTACCTGCCTGTAAAGGGGCCACTACCCTGGTTCATGGGGGGATTAACTTCACCTGGCTATAAGGATACATGCCAACTCTCACGTTTTTGGCGGGGGGTCCCCGCTATTGGGGGTACACTCCCGACCCTCCCGGAGGAGTTGGCATTCCTCCCGCCGCCTGTCAGGCGGCGGGGGTCCTTTAAATTACCGCGGCGGCAAATGAGTTAGCGCTTGTGCGTACTCTTGCGCCGCGGGACCGCTCCTACCGGCGGGTGCAGCGGCCGGCCAGCGGCAGCTCACCCGCCCGCGGACTCACTGTCGCGGGGAGGAGGAGGAGGGATAGCTCCCATCCATCCCTCCTTCCCTGTTGTCGGTGAGGTGTGTGAGCCGTACATACAGGTCAAACGGCGCAGGGGGAAATGAGGCGCGGCTGCAGGGGAGTGACGCGCGGTGGCTCTCACTTCCCCCTGCGCCGCTGAAGTGATCGGTCGGGAGCGGCCCGATGCAGGAGCTGGTTAGGTGGTAAGTGGATCTTTATTATTTAATTTTATTTGCTTTAGGGGGCTCTACAATGCGCTAACAGAGAGGGCCAATACCTGGCACAAAGAGGGGGCATACCTGGCAACAGAGGGGGCACTACCTGGCAACAAAAGGGGCACTACCTGGCTACAGATGGGGCACTACCTGGAACAGAGGGGGCAGCTACCTGGCAACAGAGGGGACACTACCTGGCATCAGAGGGCCCACCTGGCAACTGAGGGGGCATCTACCTGGCAAACAGATGGGGCTCTACCTGGCTAACAGATGGGGGCACTACCCTGGCAACAGAGGGGGCACTACTGGCACAGAGGGAGACATCTACCTGGCAACAGTGGGGACATCTACTGGCAAACAATGGGGGCACTACAGGCAAACCAGATGGGGCACTACCTGGCAAACAGATGGGGCACCTACCTGGGCTGACAATGGGGGGCCCTACCAGCTAACAATGGGGGCAACCTTTACCTGTCTAACAAGTGGGGCACCTACCTGGCTAACAAAGGGGGGCATCTACCTGGCTACCAATTTGGCTCTACCTGGCTACAGAGGGGGCACTACCTGGCTACAAGGGGCATCTAGGCCTGTAGGGGCACTACTGGTTATGGGGGCTACTACCTGGCTATAAGGGCATTACCTGGCTTTCTTCCAAGGCAGTTATGCAGTTAGGTGGAGTGGGTGTGGCTTTTTTGAAGGGGCGTGGTATACCAACAAGATGGGCGTGTCCATGCAAATTTTTGCCGCGGCGCGGTACACGCGCCGCCTTCTTCTATCTCCTGCTTTTCCATTTTCACAAGTTGGCAACTATGGTCTATGGCCAGTGCTGATCATGGCGCTCTAGGGGTCTCTGCCTGGCACCATACAGGGCTCTCTGGTACCGGCTGGCGCTGTGCATGAGGCATTGCTGCACTGTTTATGGGTAGTTTGGGGTCATTTAGCTCTTCTATTCCCGCACTGTTCATGGGGCGCTGTGGTACCAGTGTTTGGGGCCCATGACACTCATATTAGTGACACCAGGCGATATCCACACATCACTGTCCTCTTATGAGCGCTCCCCCTGGCGGAGCACTGACTACTTCTACGCTGTAAGGGCATCCTATCCACTTCAAAGATGGCGCCGACGGACCGGAACTTTCCCGCCAGCACGTAATCTCGCGAGACACAGACAGGTGTTCGGCGGTTGCTAGGGTCGCCTGGTTACCGGGCCTGTGGCAGAGAGGACGGCCTGCTGGTGGCGGATACACCTCCCCTCACCCCTCCCCGGGGACAGACGTCTACCTGACTACGTTGACGTGTCCTTCACCCGACGGTGGCGGCTGACAGCACCGGAGGGGGCGAAGGTATGAGAATGTGCAGTCATGGGGGAGTGGAGGGCAGCGGGGACGTCCGGTGTCACCTACCGGCAGCCGGGGCATGTGGTATTCAAGTGCACAGCCCTGACGTATGCGGCGTCCATGTGTACAGCCCCGTATTATATGTCATACATGTGTATAGTCCCTGTAGTATCTGTCATACGTGTGTATATCCTGTAGTATCTGTCATACATGTGTATAGTCCGTAGGATCCGTCATACGTGTGTATATCCCTGTAGTATCTGTCATACGTGTGTATATCCCGTAGGATCTGTCATACGTGTGTATATCCCGTAGGATCCGTCATACGTGTGTATATCCCTGTAGTATCTGTCATACGTGTGTATAGTCCGTAGGATCTGTCATACGTGTGTATATCCCTGTAGTATCTGTCATACGTGTGTATAGTCCGTAGGATCCGTCATACGTGTGTATATCACTGATACATGTGTGCATCTTGTGTTGCGTGTTTGCAGTCCTGTCTATTGTATCATGGATGTGTATAGTTCTCTCCTACATTGTTTTATAAACGTCTATAGACCTGTTATATGTTTCTAATACAAGTGTCTGGTCCCAGCCGCCCGTGGACTGAGGTTCAGGTACATAATAGAAGATGGATAGAATAACACTATGTAACACATTGATACAGAAGGAGAGAGGACCCTGCCCGCAAGAGCTTACAATCTACAATATTCAATCCTTAATACCAATGTGTTATTTTTTAACACGTTTTTTTTGTTTTTTTGTTTTTTTTTTCTTCAGTCATTGCAGCTTGTGTATTGCACTGTACTATGTCTGTCAGTGTAACCGTTGTGGGGCGCCTCGGCATCAGCCCCTCCCTCGGCTATTGATCGTGGCATCTAAGAGGGTAATTGGCCGGGATCAAAATTATCCATGATAAAAAGATTAGAGACATCAGAACATTGTATTGTACGATACATTCACTTTCTTAGCTACAACCTTGAAACCCAATCCGTTTGTGTTGTGAGCAGAATTGCCAAGA
Organism: Phyllomedusa bahiana; assembly: GCA_025379985.1. Lineage (NCBI taxonomy): Eukaryota > Metazoa > Chordata > Amphibia > Anura > Hylidae > Phyllomedusa > Phyllomedusa bahiana. Next base: position 22,198 of record JAODAL010049162.1, read on the forward strand.
ACCAGTTGTGTAACGCTGCTCTGTGTGATTTCTGCAGAACATGGGAAACGCGTCAGTGGAAGAAATCCGGTAGCAGAGCAGCAGTCATGGGGTGAATGTGGTCACGGGTCTGCTCGCCGAAACTGAAGTCCAAAATGGGAAGGTGAGTAATGAGAATAATATATGTATAAAGGACAGAACCAATGCAAATCTATCAGCTGTGTGGGGGCCGTGAAATTGCTAATGATTGTAACCTCACGTGCTGTGATGGCTGAAGCCTGGTGCAGACAATGCATCAAAAACCGCAGGGGGAGCATTTGTTAGAGCTGGCGGATCATCAGACTGCACATGTCAGGGGGAGTTTGCTGCAGATCTCTGCCTTCAGACTGCATCTGTCATAATCTTTTGTGTCACGGAAAACTTCAGCAGCAAAAGATTCATCATCCCCATTTTATGGCCAGCTGTATGGTAAGTTGATAGAAATCTTTCCCGCGCTGTTGAATGTTGTGCTGTTTAGTTCCTGTCAAATAGTAATGGTGCATATATATGCCTCAGTCCGTCAGGTTGTGCAGTATATATACTGATTGTCCGTAGCCTTAAAACCACTGACCGGTAAAGTGAATAAGGGTATGTTCACACGGCTTATTTGGGAGTATTGTACGCACGGGGGGACGATGCGTAATCCATAACTCTCTATGAGAGCTATGGATTACCGTAATTGTGGCACGCATTTCGGCGCGTATAAAGCGCAATACACGGCGAAAAGCGCGCCGCAATTACGGTAATCCATAGCTCTCATAGAGCACTTGGGGTAGAACACTCGCTCAGCATAGAGTATGTGTGATTACTAAGCAGGGAATAAACTGCCTGAGAAGAGAGGTGACATCTGAGCATGTGCGGCCAGGACTGAGGAGCTCTCGTCACTGGTCGTATCCCTCTAGAGATGAGCTGTACATTATGGATCAGTAAGGGAGTAACAGTAAGAAAAAAAATGGTAGAGAATTTTTAATAATGGTGAAAATGTTTATTTAATTTGCAAGCTTTGCAATTTGCATCAGCTTTACATGGTGGGGAAAACCCCTTGAAGCATTAGGGCACGTCCCCACTGCACGGGTTTTCGGCCGGTTATTCAGGCAGTTTGCGGTTTTGGAGACCACCTGAAAAACCGGCTGAAAATGAACAGAACGAGGCTCTATGGAAAACCTGTGCAGCAGTCCCCACTGCATGGGTTTTCCGCCCGCCGGTTTTGCTGCCCGCGATCCGCCCGCAGAACATTGTGAGTGCACATTCTTCCGTCCGGTTTATTGTTAGAAAAAAAACTGAAAACAAAAAAAACTATTCCAATTTATTATTAAAAATAAATGAATATAATTGGTATCACCACTTTAGTAAAAGTCTGAACTTGCACAATATCCTGACATCAATGGTGTTCAGTGAACGGTGTAAAAATAAATCTAAAATGCACAACACTAGAATTACGCTTTTTTTTTTTTTTTCTTTCTTTTTTGGCTATTCCGCCTGTCTGACAAAAATGGAGTAAGAAGTCATCTTAAAATTTTTATGTACTTCAGATGTATAAAAACACTTCAACTTTCATAAAATGTCAAAAAGTTTGTGATGCAAAGTCAGAAAAAACAAGTTTAAAAAAAAAAAATAGTAAAACAGGATGAAAACGTCATAAATTTGGAATCATCAGAACCGTATCAATCTACAGAATAAAGATGTCAAATATGCTACAAAGTGATTCGTTAAAACAAAAAATCTCATCCCCCCCCCCCCCCCCCCCTTGAAAACAAAATGTACATTATGTGGTAAGATAAAGAGTATAATTTAAAAGCACAAGAGACAGGCCCTCATACTACTGACAATGGAAAAATAACCGTTATGGTTCTAAGAAGGCAGGTAGGAAAAAAACGCAAAATAAAATATGGGCCAGTTCCTAAGTGACTCATTTTGGCTCTAATAGAAAGGTGTCAGAACGCACAGCACATCGCAATTTGCAGAGTACAGGGCTGCAGACTGGTTGTGGTGCCTATGCTGACCCCTGCCCACCACCAGGAGTGCCGCTGGTGTGCTTGTCTGATAAACTGGGTTTTGTTATCATGAGGATGGCCAGGTGCAGATGCATGGCTTAGGCTTGTTTGGTTCTGTTTGGGACCCCCGCTACATACCTGAAAAAATTATTTCGACGAATCGTGACTCATCCATAGGAAATAACGGTGCAAATGCAGGCACTCGTAGACTCTGTTTCCTGAACATTAAGCAGCTGTTTACACGGCACAGGTATTTGCACTGTTTTCGTGCAGTGCACACGACCGCCGGGGGGGACGGCTTTTCTCTGCGGTTTTTGGAGAAAAGACCTTCCCCTTCACATAGACATGTTCATATTCTGTCCGAAAACCGGACGGAAGAATGAACATGCTCTATGTTTTTTGGACCTGAGAAACCGCCGGGCGGAAAATCCGTGCAGCCTGGACCGCTGCATGGATTTTCCATTAAAGGGGTCTTGCCACAAAGTAAAATTGACGTGGGAAGCTTGCAAATAAAAATAAAACAAACATTTTCACCATTCTTTTTTTTTTTAAAAATTCGGGACTTTTTAGTTTTAGTGCTCCTTTTGTTTCGTCGTCTCCAGGGAACGACCAGGGTGGAGTCCTGCCATGTCAACTGTCAGACATCACCTCCCTTCGGCAGCTAGAGTGTTAAAACCCCCCCCGGGTTTGCGTCTTTTCTACCCCTGTCCCTGTACTCTTAGAATTAGTAAAACAGTGCAAATAAACAAAAAAGGTAAATGAGAAAAAAAAAACCCACAGGTTTTGGGTTTTCTGCAGGGGTTTGAACCCAGAACCCTTGTGCCCCGGGGGCAAAACTTTACCTTACTATCCAATGCTTATATAAACAACCTTTTTTGTGCTACGAGGGAAAAAGGGCCGGTGATGTCCTTGTGGGTATATGATATTTATTAAACAAAGCACACCCCCCTTTGGAAAACCCAAATGAAGGCTGGGTGAGGAGTAGGAAATGAGATTGGGCAAAAAACCCCCTTAAAGTCCGGTAAAAATTTTTTAACGGGTTTTTAAACCGGAACCCCTCGAAAAAAACCCTGCCCGGGGGGCGGCCAAATTTTTTTGTGATAAAATAACCAAATCAACTGTAGGAACCTCCTGAACGAACCAAACAAAGTTAACCCCGATTTTCCCGGGGAAGAATGGGCCCCAAATTCACGTAAAAAAGAAACAAGCTGGGGGGCGGGCTAAATTTTGGGCCTGACCGTAAAAAAATACAAACCAAAATACACGTCTGGGGGGTGTCCCTTGTGGCAGTGGGTTTTTCAGCCGGGTAACGCATCCATCCACAGTGCAAACATTGTTTAGCAATGAGGAACATGACAAAGAATTCAAGGGGTTGGGCTTTTTTCATCAAATTCCCTTATCTCCATTGTCAAAAATTGTGGGTGTGTGGAAATACAAGTTCAATCCATGGAGGCCGCACCTTACAGCTTGCATGACATAGTGGTTACACTGATAACATTTTGGTGCCAGATATCACTGGACACCTTCAGAGGTCTTGTGGAGGCCATGTCCTAAAGAGGTTGTCTCACTACTAAGATTAGTTTTCAACATGTAGGGAACGGTAAATGAAGATTTTTTTTTTTCAAACATATTGCATTGTTTATTTTGCTTGGTTGAGGAGATAAGAGAGATTTTATCTGCTCTGGGTGCACACAGGTTTCTCTGGTTACCAACCTGCTCTTCCCTCCTCTTTCTGCTCTTTGTCTTATCTGAGAGCGGGGAGTGACGTCATCACCACACGGGAAAAAGGGTGTGTTATCTCTAATAAACAAAGGAGATAAAGTTCTTTTGTCTACTTTGCGCGTTGAAGCTCTGTAGATAAGATGGATAACGTGGCTCTGTGAGACAGCATGGTGAGACATCCCCTTTCACAGGTCAGAGCTGTTTGGGTGGCATGAGGGGATCTCTGCAATATTAGGCAGGCTATTATTCATGTCTGGCTGTGTAGATTGCGGCCTTCTTAATGGGAACTTCCTGTCCATATGATGTTTTGAACTGAAATCTTTTTGCAGTACAAAAGTTCTTAGTTCTCTGTAGATGTCCTTCAGTCTGGTAATCGGCGGTGATCTACAGTCGGACTTCATCCATGTGATCTCATGGGGTATATTGTGTTTGCTTCTAGGTTAAGCATATCCTGCCTCCTTCCTGCTTCCTGGCACTTCAGCATATCTCCCGGTGGGTGTCCTCGGGCCCTGAATACCACGCTGCGACAGCTGGTGATTATTGGCACCGTGGCTGGCATCCTCTTCTTTCTGATCTACTCTTTACTACTGGTCAAGACTAAGTACGGTCGTTCCCAGCGAGACCGAAAGTATCACAGGTAAGATGTCTCTTTTTCAGGTGACTGTGAGGGGAGAAAAATCCAGACTGCTCGAGAAGAGGATAGGATCTGTAGCCACGGCCAGACTGGTATTTGTGAGACATTGCCTCATGTGCCTTTTGTCTTACTCTGTCCCATGATTTCTCAGGACAGTGGCTGATTGTAATGGCCTCATGCCCTTAATGTGCGTTAATGTACCTGTAATATTGGGTTAAAATTTAAGTAATTACTAATCCCTCCGCGCTGCAGCCCCTTCCCCAAACCCAATGCAATTCAAATAAACCCACCGTTTTTTTAAAATTTTTAGATACGGGCTTTTTTTCAAAAATTCATGGATGCCAACCCTTTGGTCGGGGTAACTCATTTTCACACGATTTTTAAATCCCACCTGTTTGCGGATGCATTTAAATTACTTCGGCCCAGATATTACCTCTCTACTCTCCGGTCCGGGTGTGTCGCCTTTTCCCCCTTCTTCTCCTCCGTCTCCTAAAACAAAATGTGGAAAAACCAAATTATCATCTTTCCCCCCCGCCCCCACCCCACCCTCCACTGTTCCATCACAGTCAATGACTTTAAAATTACCTTTTCCCACAATCCCTGCCTTGGGATAACTTTGATCCCTTGTTTTTTAAACCGCACTCCAAACCCTCCCCTTGCCTGCCCCCCCCCTAAAAATTTCTTGCGCATCCCCCATTCCTAAACCTTGCACTAAAAAAATGTGGCCCACGCCCTTGTCTTTCCGCTAACTCTGAAAATCCTTTCTGTGGCCTCCCATACCCCCACGCTCCCCCAATCCCCTCAACCTCCCCCCGTCTTATCCACCTCTCCCCGCTACTCCTCGCCGCCCCCTCCCAAACCCTTCACTGGTCCCCTTTTCCCAAACAATTCTTTCAATTTTCTAACCTGACCTAAAGGTTCCCTGACCCTTCCCCCCCCTACATCTCGTCCTAAATTTCCCGATACTCCCCTCACCCCTCTCCAAACCTCAAGGGCCTTCTCCTCTGTCTCCTTTATCACTTTTCCCTAAAACCCTCTCCAAGACTTGCTTTGGTTTTCCCCCATTTTTGGAACCGTTACCCCCCCAAAATCAATCTCCCCCCCTTCCCCTACCCAAAAACAACCTGAAAACCCCTCTCTTCAGAGCCTATAACCAAAAAAACCCCCCCACCCGACACCGCCCCCCAAACATTTTCCCCTCCCCTTCTGTCCCCCTCCTTCCTGTAGATTGTAACCCCTTACGGGCGGGTCCTCTCTCCCCTGTTCAGTTGTCATTTTCGGCACCATTGATTTGTTCGCATTTTGTTATGTATGTAACTCCCTTCAAGCCCTCTAAAATAAAATAATTAAAGACCAAACAAACCTTTTTTTTTTTTTATTATTTCTGCAGATTAACCCCTTGACCACCTTTACTTACTGGTTAAGGAAATTGCCTTCTTAAAGTACCTGCATACAGGTACACCCAAACTGGCCAGCCTCTACAGCGTGCAGCCTGGCTCTGTTTATGGCCCAGACAGGGGTCCCCTTCCCTTTTAAAAAAAAAAATTTAGGTGGCTTTCAATTGCAAAAAAAAAAAAAACAACCCCTTTTTTAAAAATCTCTAGTTCTTTTGGGTCTTGGCTTTTTAAAACATTCGGTGGGTTTCAGTTGGTTATTTATAAATTTTTTGGAAGAATAAGATCAACACCTTTTTTTAAATGTGAAATATATACTCTGTAGGGTCATGGATATTAAAGGGGGTTTTCTGCTTTAAAATGGGGGTATATCGCTGGTAGCAAAATTTGTCTGATAGGTTGGGGTTCCCCAAGGGGGACCCGGGCTT
>JAODAL010049163.1:0-28385 GCA_025379985.1 Phyllomedusa bahiana
ACTAGTAAACTGCCCTCAGCTTGTTTTTTTCCACGCTGCCGCTCGCATGACTTTATCAGGCTACATTCCCCCTTCAGTTTTTTGGTCAGTTTTGCCCTCTTAAGAGCCCAAGGAATTTTATAGTGAAGCCATTCTAAGAGCGGCGGCAGTCATGTGCGTGTCATACTAAAACACAACATTGTATGAAGACCAAACCAAGCTCCCTCTGCATATTTAAGCATGGCACAACGTTCTACAGCACTCTGCAGGTTCTGTGCAGCCTGGAAATAGCTGTTTTTTAACGTGATTCGTGCCAAAGTAATTCGGAACAAAGTTATTTGTTGCCGAGAAATTCGGCGAAGTGAACGAAACGAATTTCGGGAAATTCGCCCAACTCTAGAGCTGATATTCAGATCTGTGTGGACATGAGAAGTGCTAACCAAGCTGTACTTAGACAAAGACAACCAATACCCACTATTGAAGATGTTCTACATGAGATAAATGGGGAAAGTGTCGTCAGTAAATTGGATTTGAAATGGGGTTATCATCAAATTGAATTGACCCCGGCATCGAGAGTCATTACAACATTTGCAAGCCATAAAGGTGTTTTTAGGTACAAGAGACTGATGTTTGGCGTATCCTCTGCACCTGAGGCCTATTAACATGTGATTCAGTAAGTGTTATAGGGGTGTGAAGGCATACATAATATTTCTGATGATATAATTGTGTGGGGAACAAACACAAGGGAGTACGATGAACATCTCCGTGCAGTGCTGAAATGCTTACAGGAAAAAGGACTGACTTTAAATGAGAAGAAGTGCAAATTTCAAATGAATAAGATAACTTTCATGGGCCACATGCTGCATGACAAAGGGATTGGTCCGGAGCATAGTAAGATTAAAGCTGTGTCTGATGCCAGAAACCCTGAAAACCCTGCAGAAGTATGAAGTTTTCTTGGGTTAGGGAATTACTGTGCAAAGTTTAGTCCAGATATGGCGACTGTCAGTGAACTCCTGAGACAAGTAACTCGCAAAGCAGTCCCGTGGAAGTGGGGGGTTTTGGAACAAGGCGCATTTAATGAACTTAAAAGGCGGCTTACCTGTGTCATAACTTTAGGCTATTTCAATCCTACTGCACAAACTCAAATTGTCGATGTCAGTCCTGTACATCTTAGTACAAAGGCAACGCACAGGCGACTACAGACCTATTCAGTATGCAAGCAGATCCCTTACTGAGGTGGAAAGACGGTATTCTCAGACTGAGAAATAGGCTTTTGCTGTTATTTGGGGATGTGAATGGTTCCACAACTATCTCTATGGACTTGATTTTGAAATTATAACAGATCACAAGGCACTGGAGGTGATATATTCTCCTCGATCAAAACCATCAGCCAGAATTGAAAGATGGGTTCTTCGACTGTTACCATAACGATATAAAGTGTGATACAGACCTGGACCTACTAATGCAGCAGATTGTCCCAGTCTTCAGCACCATGCCATAACTTAGCAGAAGAGTACACGCGTTCTGTTGCTGCGAAAGCCATTCCCCAAGCATTGACACCACGGGAGGTGGAACAATTGTCATCAGTGGACCCAGAAATTGCACAGTGGAGAAAGTGTATCAGATATGACACGTGGAAAGATTGTGACCTAGGATATCACAGAATCAAACATGAACTGAGCATTGCTGGACAATTAGTTCTACGTGGAATTCATATTGTGATGCCTAAAGAATCCCATCTGGACACCATCTCTTAGTCGTTGTGGACTATTATTCAAGGTGGCAAGAGGTGGTAATTCTCACTAAAGCAACTTCATCAACAGTAATTGAGGGGTTGGAGCGCATCTTTGCTTCCCATGGTTTGCCTAAACTGATTGTGAGTGATAATGGTGCCCAGTTAATTTCTCAGGAATTTCAGGATTATCTGAAATCAAATGCCATTGAACAATATCTTACAACCCTATACTGGCAACAATCTAACGGGGAAGTGGAACGCCAGAACCGAACCCTGTTGAAAGCTTTACGGATTGCTCATTTAGCGGACTGGAAAAAAGAACTATGACGTTTTCTTTTGGCTTATCGAATCACCCCCCACACTATAACTGGAGAGTCCTACTGAACTTCTCTGTGGTTGCAAATTCAGGACAAAATTACCAGACATCGGGGCTTCTTCTCCTACAGGTTTGGACAATTTCATTGATATTGATGAGGAAAGGAAGATCCGCAAACCATCGGCGCCACTGTCAAACTAGTGGCCTTAGACAGGGAGATAAGGTATTGCTTCTGAATGATCATTTTAACAAACTGTCTCCATTTTTTTAATCTGAGCCATATCTTTTGAAGGAAAAAAGAGGCACTCAGGTGGTGCTAGAGGATTTAGATGGAAATACAAAAGTGCAGAATTCATCTTTCGTGAAGATATTTGTTGATTCAGTGTTGGAGGTCTGTGAACCAGCACAAAGTTGCAGTAGTACTTCAAGTGATTCTGACACCAACCCCCAATCATCCACCTCAGAATTGCTAAGAGCGAAGCGAGCAATAAATCTACCGGCTTACCTTAAAGACCATGGGCCACATGTATGAAAACTGCCTTGGTCTAAAACTCACTTTGTTGCCCATAGCAACCAATCAGAGCGCCCCTCTCATTTTTCCAGAGCACTATATGAAATTAGTGGGTCGCTCTGATTGGTTGCTATGGGCAACAAAGGGAGTTTTAGACCTAGACAGTTTTTATACATGTGGCCTTATGTGTATGGACATTGGTGTTTTTCCATAACAATTATTTTTCATACTGTTAATTATTGTTATTGATCTTTTGTTCATGGTCATATGCTTTTCTTCAAGGAGAAGAGGGATTGTAGTGTGCTGGCTGCAAAATGTTACAATATTGTATATATCTGGCTGGGTGCAGGAAGGGATCAGTCTGTGTCAGGGCTTCATGGAATAAAGCAAGCAGCCTAAAGTCTGGCCTGTGTTCATACACTACAGTTTGCCTGCCACCTGCCCTGACCTGTCTGCCTGTCCCCGACCACGAGTTGCTGCTGATTTTGTACCACGCTGCACCCTGGCTGCCACCGCAAGCAAGCTGCATCAGGGTTAGCGACCCGGTAGTCTCCCACCGCAGCAAGGCCAACCAGCCTTGCAGCAGGCTACTTAGACTTCACTCCCTGACGTGGCTTATACCACCGCTTGCAGTGGTCCAGAGGATCCACACCTCATGCCTGGCGTTATGGTATGCCAACCATTGCAACTATTTTGTACCAATTCTGAAGAAGTTTCTGCTATTTTTTTTTTTAAATCATTTACAACCTATGGAAACAGACAACAGTTCATCTACAGTCAGCTGACTGATGTAATCAGACAGTTTATCTTAACTTAAAGGGGTTGTCTGGTATGTAACAGCTGCAACACTTTGGAATACTGAATTAAAATATAGGTCAGGACCCCCATTCAGGAAGCTCATGTATTAGTGCAAGCGGAGGCGAATTAGATTGCTCTGGAGGACTCATCGTGTCTATGCATTTTACTGATAGCCCATTGATTTCAGCCTATTGATTTCAGCAACACATTTCAGCATATCTCTACATTATTCATTTCAAAACAGGGTTCACCAAATTTCCATCCAGCTCTAGCATTTTTTGAAGCCCCTGAAAGAATAGAACATACAGCAAGTACAAACAGAGCCTAAACTTTGGTGAAATTTTGACAATTTTAACATGAATTTAATGGAAAGAATATAAATCTTTTTTCACATACACTGCTTACATTACTCAGCCAAGATATGGTTACAATAGCCAGTTCCCCTATGGTGAGTCAGCCATTACCACAGCATGTTTGGTTTGTTTCAGGTGCTCTAGCTCACTGGGTACGGATTTTTATTGAAGAGACATAGGGCGACATATATGAATCCTGGTGCTGACAGGCCGGTTTTAAATCGCTTTAAGGTATTGTAGAATGAGCCAGAATGTATGAACCTGTTCTTCTGCAGGTCATACATACAGGCACAGTGTAGTGCCAATATAACAAGTCTGGCTCAGGCAGACCAACTTTAACTTGGTCTGGATGTTCTAACTGTTCTGCGCCTAGATTTGGCGTCAAAGAATCATAAATGTGTCTACATCTATGAATGGCGCATTAAAAAGTGTTTTTGGTGCATTACAAAGGCACTTATCACGCCAAAGCTTGGAATGCACCTGTTCATACTGTGACAGAGTGTCTGGACTAGTCATAGATGGAGTGTATATTTGCCCAAGATTCCTCATGTCTGTCAGGTAAAAGCAACCAGGGAATTAGAGTTTTTTAGAGATCTAGGATCTCTATGTGTAGGGTTTGAGTAAAATCCGTTTTCAGGGGCCTGTGTTGCTGGAGTGGGGAAAGAGAGGGCGGGTCCCCACTCCACCTGGACAGTCTGAGTCTTGGGCTGTCTGATTAGTCCAAGGTCCGTTAGCCTCATATAAGGCCAGGAGTGCAGACACAACTGTCTCTCTGGGAAGAGGTCATCTGCTAAGAGCCTGTGGGAGCATTGCTCATGGTATGGACATTCTGTTATGTTATGGTTCCAGGTGTTAGGCCGGCACTAGGATAGAGAGGAACCTTACTGTTTAGGTAGAACCGGACAGGCATAGGATTTATTTTGTTACTTTGTCTTTTTATGTACCACAAGTTGGCAATAAAACTGGCTGAAGTCAGTTGAAATGAATTTTTCTGGTTATTTGGACTTTTGTGCCTGCTAAACTGTGCCTGTCTACCCAGGAGACGGCCAACCCGCTACCTAACCCCTTACAATACTTTATTTTTGGCTCAAAGTACAACAGAAAACTGCTGCAATCCCTTCATACATGTCTCCTATAGTCAGTAGGTGTCTTTGGCTGGTATGTGAATGCTTTCTTCCCTCTGGAGAAGAATGAATTTACATACTTTTTTCCCATGGGGCACTGCCTGAAAAATGAAGTCTCCATACCACTGACCTTTCAAAAAGAAACCGTACCCTTTACCCTGCATCAGAGGTATCTCTCGCCAGCTAGCAAGAACCCTGCTGTGTACTAAGAATAAAGAATCCTAACGCAGCTATCTACAGTTGTGTGGTTCTTTAGTTGGTATAATATCATTTTCTTCCCTCTGGAGGAGAGCAAATTTGCTTTTTTTTATTTATTTTTTTTATCATGGAACATTGTCTATAAAATAAGTGTCCATATCACTGGCCTCTTTAATAAGAATCAGTACCCCCCCTTTTTACACCCTTGCAGACATAGTTACATACAAATACATACCTCTCCTGCAGGCAGTATCTGAGCTGCTGTGTACTTCCTTCCCCTCCCTCTCCTGTCCACAGAGTCAAGTTACAACAGTCAGTAAGAAGCTTCGGCTGTTGCACATGTACCTTTATCCTACTTCATTGCTGCCTAACTGTATTTGGGACAAATTCCCTTACTCCCCCAATAGTTTTACCACTGGTCCTGGATTCCTACACAGACCTGGATCACACAGTGTGATATCATGAGGCAACTCAACTCCACTACACCTATACTGCATTGCCTTATAATGCATGTTATCTGTGGCTGCAAGAAACTGCAGCCACAAAAAATATGATACTGCTATATGACATCACTGTTGTAGGAAGTAGAATAGCATTTGTTAAGTTATTTATACAAGATGGTAGGCTGTGGAAACTGGCTTTAAGCATAACCTGTATGATGTTAGCAGCATAAGGATAGAAAAGTACCATGATTCAGAACAGATATAACACACTATGGACCACTTATTGTCGTTAGTAGAGTTTATCCAGTACACAAAGCAATCTCTGAATGATAAATCAGAAATAATAACTGGATTATTGATGCCCATAATTGCATAAATATCTGCATGAATATTTAGCAATATTTATTTCCATTTACTTTATACATATTGGTTTGCTTTTCTGCAGCCCTTTACTTTCCAACTCAGCAGGTTATCTATGTTGGTAAGCAACAAATGACGTCAAAATAACTCTTTGGGAATACAATACTTCCTGAGGCAGACATCTCAAGAGATTCAGCATGACCTGCATAAAAAATGCTGTCTGGAATTACCCATGTGCATTAGTGATGAATTCTGTGAATGCGCTGCATCATTTAGGAGTAATAAGGAATTAAAAAATCACCATCTGTTCAAGCATGTAGAGTAGATTAAACAAGCTAATTCAGCTACAAATATGGTGATGAAATTCATGAATGAATTAATTCAAACTTGTAAGAGAAGTGGAGAGGATAAGAGATGATTTATTTAGATAAGAGTGTTTCATTTGTAACCTAATACTTACTCTTTGTCTTTAAATATAAACTGTTAAAAAAGACATTACTCTGAAGCTGTTTAGTATCAGAACACATATGGAGTTGTAAAAGCCCAATGTGGGAAGATTAGCCATGGTTAAATAATGAAATGTTGGCAAAGTATCTTTAGGTATGAAGAATAGTACAGTGGTCCCTGAACATACAATATTAAAGAGATTTTACCACAAAGCAAGAACCCCTGCCCCGGCCACTTGCAGCCAGCTGGGAGCCGGCCATGCATGTGAATGAGGAGGGCAGCACTTGTGGCTGTCATCTCCATTTACTTCTATGGGAGCTTCTGAACATAGGTGAGCGCACAAGTTCAGCTATTTTTGCAGTAAAACGTCTTTAACCCCTTCCCGACATTGGACGTATGCATACTCCCTAGCGAGAAGTGACTTCCCGCAAATGGACATATGCATACGTCCTGGCGATCGTGCGGGCTTGTGGGCTAGCCGTGCACGATCGCGACATGGAACCAGCGGTAAATTATCGCTGGCTTCATGCCGCATTACCCCCGGCCATAGTGAGCTCTGGCCGCGGGTGATTAACGCTTCATTATCACGACATCGTGGTCGCAATAATGAAGCTGCAGGCAGGAGGAGGGAGCTCCTGCTGCCTGCGATCCGGCGCAAGGAGCGACAGAGACTCTCTTACCCGACACCCTGGATGCTTTCAGAAAGCATCTGAGTAGTCTGGTTACGTCACCATCCCCACAATGCATTGTGGACATGGTGATCGGCAGTTACCATGGCGACCAGTACACAGCTGCAACGCTGTGTACAGGTCTACCATGGTAACAGCAATCTGACAATTGCTGTTACTGATCCCCACTGGGGAAAAAAGCAAAAATGTTAAAAAGTAAAAAAAAGTAAAACACAAACACAAGAAATAAAATAAAAAATACGTACACCGCCCTTTTTCCCTTTACAAACGGCAATCGCCCCAACGAAGATCAAAAATAAATAAAGTACCCATATTTGGTATCGCCGCGTGCATAACGACCCACCCTATAAATCTGTCATGTTAATTAACCTGTATGGTGAACGCGGTAAAAAACAAAAACAAAAAAACAGTCACAGATTTGCGATTTTTATTCATCCTGCAGAACATAAAATGGAATAAAAAGTGATCAAAAACTCCTATAAACGCCAAAGTTGTACCAATTATAACGTCAGTTCATCCCACAAAAAAAAAACATCCTTACCCGTCTCTGTATATGGAAAAATAAAAAAGTTATGGCTCTCAAGAGATAGCGATGCATAAATATTGTTTTACACAATAAAAGTAACGCTAACTGGTCATGGATACGGCACAGTGAGCGCTGTTAAAAATAAAAATAAAAAACACTACTAGGATTGCAGTATTTCACCGTGCCTTCAAAAAAACAGATTTAAAAATGATCAAAAAGTCTTGTTTCCCCAAAAATGATACCAATAAAAATGTCAACTTATCCTGCAAAAAACAAGCCCCTACATAGCTCCGTACACAGAAAAATAAAAATGTTATGGCTCTCTAACTATGGCAATGCAAAAATGTGTTTTCCTTTTTGAATAAAAGTGTTTTTATTGTCTAAAAGCAGTAAACATAATAAAAATACAAATTGTGTATCACTGTAATCGTATCGACCTGCTGAGTAATACTAGCATTTTCATTTAAATACTCCCACGGTGACCACTGTAAAAAATAAAAAACACTACCAGGAATGCTGTATGTAGCTCAAAATGCCTCACAAAAACCTTAATAAAAAGTGATCAAAGCGTCATATGCACCCCTTAATGGTACTAATAAAAACGTCAACTCATCCCGCAAAAAACAAGTCCAGAATAGGACAACATAAAAACGCAATTTTTTTATAGACCTATTTCTATTGTGTAAAAGTAATAAAACAAAAAAAACTATATAAAATTTATATCATTACAATTGTACCAACTCCATTAGTAAAGTTATCACGTCATTTACACTGCACGTTGAACGCTGTAAAATTAAAAGCCCGAAAAAAAAATGGCGGAATTGCGTTCCCCCCCCCCATTTTCATGGCTCAATGCAAAAAAAAAACTATGGAACACCCGGCGCCCAAAATGCACAATAAAACCCCAAAGATTAGATCCCTGACGGGTGTTGAATCCAAAATAGGGTGACTTCTGGAAGGTTTCACCTGTTCTGGTACTTTGGGGGCTTTGCAAATGCGACATGGAACCTCCAAAATCTGCGTTCCAAAAGCCAAATAACACTCCCTCCCTTATACGCCCTGCCATGCACCCAAACAGCAGTTTACACCCACATGTAGGGTATTGCCGAACTTGGAAGAAATTGCGTAACAAAATTTTGGGTGCTTTTTTTTACCAGGACTCCTTGTAAAAATTAAAAATTTTCAGCTAAAATTGCAGATTTTTGGAAACAATTTTTTTTTCATTTTCACAGCGTAACGCTAAAAAATGTTATGACACCCTGTGGGGTCGATATACTCACTGCACCCATGGATATATTCTGTAAGGGGTGTAGTTCCCAATGTGTGGTCTTTTTAGGGGAGTTTATTAAGTTTTGGAACCTTAGGGTGTCCGCAAACCTCAAATGGCGCCTATATAAAATCGTAATGAAAATAAGACCCCAATGTCCAGTAGATGCTCCTCCTATTCTGGGGCTTGTGGTTGATCCAAATACCGCACTAGGGCCTCATATGGGATCTCTCTGAAAACAGCATAATCTGGGGAATCAATATTAAGTTGCATTTCCCGATCACTTTTAACTGTAAAAAAAAAATTCTGCAAAAAAGGGGGAATTTTGAAATTTCACTTCCACTTTGCTTTAATTCCTGTGAAACACCTAATGGGTTAATAAACTTCCTAAATGCTGTTTTGAATACTTTAAGTGGTGTAGTTTCTTAGGTGTAGTGATTTATGGGGGTATTACATCCTGAGGTATTGTAAGTTTAGGAACCACTGTATTATATTGTAAACTGCCCCCCAGATCAATACATCAATTCTTTATTAGAAGTATCCGTGGACAAACCTGACATATGCAGAATATCATTGTATATACATGCTGTACCTGGAAATCATTTACTTGCCACTTATTTTTTTTAGATGAATAGCAGTAATGTAGATATGTGCTGATGAACTGTGAGCTGATCCTAGTGTAGGGTGTTGACAGGTATTCTGCGTTTTTGCATATAAAGACTTCAATTTTTGACATGAGCATCGAGCTTTAGGTCACATGAATGTTTTCTATTAAAGCAGTGTTGTCAATATTAGGCTTTCCAGCTTTTGCAAAACTGTGGACAGCTTGCAGGTGGAAGATCAATTTGTTACTAATAGGGTTAGCTGATTTAGAAACCCTATTTTCATTCACCTTATTAGAGAATTTATAGTTAACCCCTTCCCAGTGTTGGGGTTTCTATTTACATTGCATTAATTTGTTTCTTCCCTGCTCTTCAGAATTTTTTCTTCTACATAGACATATGAGGGTTTGTTATTTTGTATGACAAGATATACTTTTTAATGGCATTAATGGTTCCATATAACGTACTGGGAATCCAAAAATAAAAATTGTTTGTGGGGTGGAACGTTAGAATAAATACAATTGCGCTATTTTTGAGGGGTTTTGTTTTTATGGAGTTCCTATGTGGTTACCTTTATTTTGCAGATCTTTTTTTTTAGAGTTGTCATCATGTTTCAGTTTTTTTTGTTTTTTTTTAAACTTAAAAAAAAAATAGTTTCAGCATCATTGTCTGTGACTAATAATTTTTTCCTTTTACATTTATAGCCCTGAATGAAGGCTCTTTTATTTTGTGGTTTGAAGTATAGTTTTAATTGGTACAATTATGGAATGCATGCAGATTTTCAATCACTTTTTATCAGCATGTTGGCAAGGGGGTTGTATGCTCTCCCTGTGTCTGAATGCGTTTTTCTGGGGTACTCTGATTCCCCCCACACTCAACACAAAAACATACCGATATGTTAATGGTTTTATTTTGAGGCTAAGGGGCAAGGGGGCAATTAATAAAGCAATTTTGTACAGGTGCTGATAAAAAGGAAAAAATAGTAAAGCCAATTAGGGGGTTTTTTTTGGAAAATTTTTATCCATTTATCAATTTAAAAATCCCAATAATGGACCCCCTCCAATTAATTAAATTAAAATTTTATTTAAATTGGTAAAAATGACAAAAGGGTGATGTTTTTAACTTTTAATATACATTGCATACATAGATTTTATTTTTTTTTACTTGTACGTTTAGTTCCCCTACGGTACTTAACCACTAGGGACCACATGTATGAAAACTGTCTAGGTTTAAAACGCTTTTTTTGTCCATAGCAACCATTCAGAGCGCCCCTTTCATTTTTACAGAGCACTATATGAAATGAAGGGGGCGCTCTGTTGCTATGGGCAACAGAGTTTTAGACCTAGACAGTTTTCATACATGTGGCCTTAGGTGTTGAAGTCGCTTGTTAACTGTTCTGCAATGGTAATAAATTAAAGAACAGTTTACATAAATGGCTCTCCTATTAGACCCTTAAAATGGTAGGGTGCAAGAGGAGTACTAAGATGTCAGTAATGGAGGTTGACACCCTACAATCTCCAGAACAATGCACAGATCCATTTTTCCATCTCTTAGGTGCCATGGTCATGGAATCTAATGGGTTAACAGGCTGTGTTCAGCGTTATCTCTGATCCCCTCTACTATTAGCACATCCAAGCTGTAACCACCGCTATGCCATAAATATATGGCAAGTGCTTGTAAGGGATTAAAATAGTCCTGCATTGTAAATTCAATTCTTCTGTTCCATCATAGGAACAAAAAAACAGAACTCAAACTGTGATCAGTCCATCATGTGGTGAATACTAGCAGCGCCCGATGGACCATATTAACTATAATAGAAACAGTAGAATAGAAATAGTAGTGCTGCATGTAGATGTGAACAGAACCTAAAGAGTAGCTGCAAAGAGAATCTCTCACTATGAAGAAACAACTATGTCTGTCTATTACAGGGACAACCATGCTGCAAGGAAATTTAACGCTTGCGCCCAAGTTTTCTTAAACTGACCCCAGTGGTTCCAGCAGAGGGACATCTTGTTATTGACAGAGAATCTATAGAACAAAATGATCTTAACCCTTTTTAATTCTTTAATTCATCTACAAAAAAGCAACTTGACATGTCTGGATTAATAATGTCCTAACTTTCTGTATCTATGGCAGATATACAATCATCTGACATCGCTTCTAGTTTTCCTAGGATACCGCTATTTTTATGAAAAGTGGAAGTGACCTCTGACGTGACGTCAAACATCATGCACCACGTTCAATGTTACCTTAGCTTCCGAGAAGATATAGGTAAGTAGGGAAACCAGAAGCGACACAGGACCTAGAGTAGTGCTGGAAGATAATTCAATCTCTTAAAACCACTAGAAACCCTAACTCTAAAAGAAATTTAAAGTTTGGGTTAGGGTCAATCATTTGTTGACTTGGTTGCCAAAATCGATTTGGGTGGCAATCCTTTAGATTCAGGTTTAATTTGACATCAAACCAAATCTAAGTACAACAGTAATTACAAACCACAAAGACATCTGGGTGATGTTGATTCTGCAGTTCTCCTTCTATCTTCTTTGTCTTCTACTGTATGTATGTTAGCTAGAAGGAAGAATCGAACAGAATATATATCTGCAGGATTGGGCTACAAATGTTAGTTTGCAGTCTGTAGACATGGATGTGTCAGGTGCCGCGGGTAGATGGCCACACAGGGGCTTAGTAGGTGCCCCCCATGTGGTGCAGGGGGTGTATGTAGATCTCAGTCCTACAGGCTTGCTGGGATGTGTAGTGCACCAGTGTTGGAAATTCAACAACAGAGACTTCTTAGCTTGGGTCTTGCAGGCTTTACTCCTGGGACCAAACTTATAGCACATTACACTTCACAGTTATACAGATTCAGATCGTGCAATTCTCTTCAGTACAGAATATCTCAGTACAGATAGAGGAATATTAACTGACAGGTTACACTCTCCCCATCCTTCACACTTTAACTCCAGGAGGAGGACTCTGCTCAACTCCCACATAACAAGTTTCTCTCTCACTGTTAGGCTATGTTCACACGGCTTATTTCAGAACGTATTTACATCGGATTGCCGATCGTAAATACGTTCTGAAAATCATTGAAAATCAGTTTTCAAATAAGTGCCACTAAGTATGGCACGTATTTGTAACTGATTTCCCGACGGATTCACCATCTCCAATCATTGAAGGTGGTGAATCCGTCCGTAAATAATTGACATGCACATTGTTTTTCCGTCCGGATTGCCGTCATCAATCCGCGGCGGCAATCCAGCACGGAAATACGCGTCGTGTGAACGACGAGCCGTATTTTCTATTGAAATCAATAGAAAATAGGCTCTGACTTGTTTCTGACTGATTTGCCGACGGATTGACGATCGTCAATCCGTCGGCAAATACGCGGCGAAATAAGCCGTGTGAACGAGGCCTTATACTTCTTTCTCTTCCAGAAGAAGGATTCTCCCCAGCGCCCGGCGGTGACAGCGCCAACCTCTCAGTCACTCTGCAGCTTTACTGGATGCTACCCGTATTCATCAGCTGTCGTGGCCCAAATCTCCCTGTGACCCTACCACCAACAGGTCACAGCACGTGTCACACTTCTGACTTCTCTTCTCTCTCACTTCATCCCTCTGACAGTTCCCCGTTCTGTCCTTCACAATTAACTGTACTGGTCACTTACTTCCTCTCCTCTTTTCTCCCTTCTACTTGCCTCTGCTCTTCTCTCCTCTCCACTCCCGGATGGACTGGGATAGCCTGCATGCAAATTCACTGTTTTCACTAACCTGACTAAAAAAATGTTCTGTACACATCTACAGGTCTACCATGTTCCAATTTTACAGAGAGCCCCTCTACAATACTAAGACTGATTTGACTTATGACTTATTTGACCTGGTGTATGCTGGACACTTTTGTGGTAGAACATAATATATCATATACTTTATAAATTTTGAACACTACAAATTAGATCAAGCTCTCGAACTGGAAATGGAAAAGTAAAATTAAAGACATGCTAAAAATGTACAGCAGAAAATCTTTATATATCCAACTGCTGTGAATGCCAGTAAACACTCTGTAATTCCATATGAAGAAATGCTACACAAGATCTGCCTAGACATGGCTATCCCTCACAGTGTTGGATTGAAGATTTCTGGAGACTACCAGTGCATTGATTCTTGGGGACTAACTATTAAGTTATTTTTTAGGATGTGATAGTACAGTTGATTTCTTGTGGACTATACTTCAGATAATGTACATGAATTTAGATGGGCGAATCGATTATATCGAATTGTAATTAGTTTATAATTTAAGTAAAACTTCAGTTTTGCACGAAGCCGAAGATTATGGTACTTCATGGGAACGAATCGTCTTTTTTTTCTAAAATGGCCACGAGCACATGGCGTGACATGGGGCAGAGAACTCTGGGAAAGGAACACCCTCAATGACATGTGCAGACATGAAGCCAATCAGAGACCGGCGGGCTTCTGTCATGTCACAGCCCTATAAATACGGACGCCATCTTAAATTCTCACACTTCTCACTGCTCATTGTGACCCCTGTCAATAAGCATCTGGCTGCTGCTGTACTATATTGCACCCTTTATTAAAAAAAACTTGTTTTTTCAGCTACTGGAGTGAAAGACCTTTACAAGTGTGTGTCATATACACACTTGTTACTCAACCAGCGTTGTTATTTTGTTTTAGTTTGTGGGGTATTCCCCCTATAGTCCAGGGTGGGTGTACTTCTGCCCCATATACGCCTCAATTCAATCTGGTTGTTCTTTAGGGTATTTAATACCCAAGGCTTAATTAAGCCTCTTGTTTGTGGGGTAATTTGGAGTAAAATACAGGGTGTGTGTATTTTTTTGCCCCATATATGCCTAAATTCCATCTGTTTTTTTCTGTAGGGTATTTTATACCCAAGGGTTAATTTATCCTCTTGTTTGTGGGGTAATTTGGAGTAAAATACAGGGTGTGTGTATTTTTTTGCCCCATATACGCCTAAATTCCATCTGATTTTTCTGTAGGGTATTTTATACCCAAGGGTTAATTAAGCTTCTTGTTTGTGGGGTAATTTAGAGTAAAATATAGGGTGTGTGTGTATGTTTTTGCCCCATACACGCCTAAATTACGTCTGTTTGTTTTTCTGTAGGGTATTTTATTCCCAAGGGTTAATTTAGGGTCTTGATTGTGGGGTAATTTGGAGTAAAATACAGGGTGTGTGTATCTTTACCCTATGAATGCCAGAATTCTATCTGATTTTTCTGTAGGGTATTTTATACCCAAGGGTTAATTTAACCTCTTGATTGTGGGGTAATTTGGAGTAAAATATAGGGTGTGTGTATTTATTTGCCCCATATACACCTAAATTACATCTTTGTTTTTCTGTAGGGTGTTTTATACCAAAGGGTTAGTTTAACCTCTTGATTGTAGGGTCATTTGGAGTAAAATACAGGGTGTGTGTATTTTTACCCTAAATACGCCAGCATTCCATCTGCTTTTTCTGTAGGGTATTTTATACCCAAGGGTTAATTTAACCTCTTGATTGCGGGGTCATTTAGTATATACAGCATTTTTTCTGTGATACTAAGTAAATTTGATCTCATTTTTTTCTCTAATCACCTTTAACCATTATAAATATCAGCCTATTGCACACATATATCCCTTATTCATCAGTGTACTCTGAGGAGGTCCTTGAGATCTAGAAATTATCAAAAGGTAACAGATGTCCTAAACTTTCATATTGAACTAAAAATCTTTGAATTTGTTGCTCTGGATGGTGGTTAATGTATGATGTACATAAAATATGGTCTGCTAATAAAAAAACGGAAAAGTTATGTCTGCACGAACTGGAAGGCCAACAAGTTTGACAAACTGTTGAGAGGGTCACATGCCAACCCAAGTGTTTGACATTTATCTTAGACTGTATTCACCTTTCTGTAGTCATACTGTTTTACAACAGTCAGTTGGGTATTACCATGCGCTATATATACAGAACTGAGGTGCAGTACAACAGACATTAGTAGACATGGCTCCAGCCTTTCTGCTGTTATTGTCGAGTATTTGCTTTGCTATTTTTTACTTACTTCATAGAGGTCATGTAACTGTTACTAACTGAATGACAGAAGGTCACATGTA
Organism: Phyllomedusa bahiana; assembly: GCA_025379985.1. Taxonomy (NCBI): domain Eukaryota; kingdom Metazoa; phylum Chordata; class Amphibia; order Anura; family Hylidae; genus Phyllomedusa; species Phyllomedusa bahiana. Next base: position 15,468 of record JAODAL010049163.1, read on the forward strand.
TTGTTAATACACATATTAGAAAATTGTTTGATTTCCACTGTGCACATAATAAATTAAAACAGTATAACGTAGACAACATCTTTAAGGAATTTTTTAACACAATAAATAATGTAAAAATATTTATTAGGAATAGGATGATTGCAGTACAATAACAGTTAAACTAACAACTTCCTGCTTTCCGTATGGCAGTAAAAAATACAATTATACATTTTTATCCGACTTTCACCAAATCCTAGCACATTTCAATTCACAACCTTTAATTCCAGAGATGAGTGGCATAACTAAAAATAATAGGGTGGAACCATTTGATGCTAGTGCTTCCTTTCTTAAATATTCTTAATGTTTCCTGAGCATTCGACCTTTGTTAATGTTAGTGACCATCAGCATTTTTCCAGACATCCGGCATTGATGCATCATAACAAATGAGAACATACAGAGGGATTTATTTATTCATTCACTTTTTCAGGTAATTAGGTAAATTATTAAGTGTTTTAATTTAATAACATCCTATTTATGTCTCCCATGGAGAAACATGAGGAAATGCTTGCATTATTTTGTCACAGACATCTGCTTGGCATACATTGTGAAAATAACTTGTACTTCCTTTATGGTGATTGGCTAGTACCCAAAGACAATTCTGTAGAGTAGCCAAGATTGTGAAACAAATGAGGCATTGTCAATGGGTTAACACACGCAAGGTGAGCTTTTTATACCAGCTCTTCATAAAGAATGTTAAGTGTGACCTTTGCATAACTCTACAGTATGTCTGTCATTTTCCTTACGTTAATTGTCAGTCTCTAACTTTGGTGTTATGGTGTTATGGTGTCCATTTTTACAGGATCCATGATGGATAGGACAGGTTTAACTGCAAGGCCTATAAGACTCCCTATACTGGTATTCTGCACAAGGAGACCCCGTATTCCTTCAGACCTACAATACAAAATGATTGCATATCGTTAATACATTGTATATGCCTTTCGTCACTGGTCATAGGGAACTCTCAATGATCTTCAGGGTGAAGAAGCAGCAGTTCTGTTGATAACTGCTGTTGCATTGCTTATTTTCCTCTGCACCACTGTGTCGGAAATAAGTCGATGTGACCCTCGCCCTTTGTTCTCATTGTCGGTAGGAGTTCATGGTCAGTTTCCCACTGATTATACTGCCATAGCATATCCTAGAGAAATCCTAAATTAAAAAAAAGGGATACCCTTTTAGATGGTACATACGAGTGATGCAATGATTGCTTGTATTTTGAACTATTTTGACTTTGTTCATAGTGCCATGCAGGCTCGGACTGGTCCACAGGTGAAGAGGGGAAACCCCCTCGGCTTGGTGGGCCTCTAGACATGTTGGACTCCTGGGCATGGCAGGCCTGGGGCTGTTTTTCATGGAGAAGCAAGAAAGGCAGAAAGTAAGACGTAGAGTGCAGGTGTAATGTGCAATATGTGTTGTCATGTACAGTAGCTATGGGGTGGGTCCCAAAAATCAACTCTACAGGTGGGTCCCAAGAATCACCTCTACTGGTGGGCCCTAATAATCAACTATACAGGTGGGCCCCAAGAATCACCTCCACTGGCGGGCTTCAGAAGGACAAGGGATACTCAGGGTTGGATGCAGGTTTTGGCATAGTACGATGCTGAAGAGCAAAATCTGAGGAGCTTCCTGGATTTCACCCAATATGCTCTTCACAGGGCTCCAGTCTTCACTGCGAGGGAATCTAAGGTTGTAATTACTGATGCTGTCAGCTGACATTCAAACACAATACCAAAGGAGAAGCCAAAGGTATAGCAGGCAGAGGGTCAAAGCAGACCGAGTTCTTGTAAGATCAGACACAAGCCGAAGACCAGGGCAGCCAGCAGACAAATAGGACAGGCGCAGGGGTGTAGATATAGTGGGTGCAGAGGTAGCACTCGCTACCGGGCTCTGTAGTCTGAGGGGGCCCAAAAGCCCTCCTGCAAATAGGAAGACAGTAGTATTATAAATAACACATGGTAACTGGGAGGCCAATTCTACTTTTTGCATTGAGGTCCAGAAGCTTCAAGTTACACCTCTGGACAGGTGGTGGTCAATTCTAGGAAACACTATTCATAGCCAAATTGGGAACACAAAAATGCACAGTCAAAGATCAGGAGCAGAAGTAGGATAAGGTTCCGTTGAAATAGCCACCAGATCTGTGCCAGTAGAAGGAGAGCAGATTGGATGCGCGCACTGGTCCTTTGAAACTAATAGGACCAGCATAAATGGGCCCTAGAGACAGGGTGGCCACTTGGGGCAACGGAGAAGTAACTGGTCGGTCAATTATCGCAATGTTGTAATATAAAATAAACTTTATTTTACAGTACTATCTGCTAGGCAAATATCCCTATTCAGGAGGCAAAAGTAAAGAGGGCTTTCAGATGAAGACTACTACACTGGAGCTTTGTTTCAGTTGATTTACATAGAGCAGGTTATACAAACTGGGTGGCTGTATGATAATTGTAATTGAATGTAAAAATTACAATTCCTTTTTTCAATGATTGTACACTTTTAATAAATATCATAAACTATTTGAAACAATTATTACAAAAAACACCCCCCAAAAATTTACATATAAAAGATTAGGTTATTAGCTCATTACATGTAAATATAAGTACATTTCTGAACATGTGTAAAGGATCACAATAGCAGATAGTTCCAAAAATAATACACAAATTAGATTTATGACCTACATACTGAACCCAAAGTTGTATAAAATATACGTATTAGATAAAGAGAAAGGAATGGAATGAATGCAATCATTTACAAAATAGGGGTCTAGGTCATATTCAAAATGAAAGGGGTATTCCGACATTATAAAGTGATTATTAGTCCATCGGGGCATAATGAGAAATAGCAGAAAAGTAGAATACTTACCTCCTAAACACTATGGTCCCAATACTTCGGCTGTCCCAGTGATCCCGGCAATAGCCATGCCCCTTCATCCTTCACATGACAGGTGCAGGCAATCACAAGCTGCAGTGTTCAAGTGTTCAGCCTGTGAATGGCTGTACCTGTCACATGATGGATGAATGGGCTAAACTAGTGATGGGGTACACTTCTATAAGCCTACTGCTATTTGAGAGAACTTAATTAACAGAGTCAGAGTCATCACTTAGTTACAAACATCCGACTTACATATGAGTCATACTTAAATGGTTTTCTCACTACATCGATTCATCTTACCTCAGTCCTGTTTTCTCGGTTTCATTTTTGAATTTAGGGGCGTTTACTGGCTTTATTCGCCTGCAGTGATGAGCTGCTGAAGACACCAGAGTCTGCTAACTATAGCGGACCAGCGCTGACAGCCTTATCACGCAGACGACTCAAACAGGTCTGTATTTTCGTGACTGAGGAGTGATATAAGCCCATACAATGAGTGGATATCTAGGAATTGGTTTAGAACACTGTTAATGGACATATTATTGCATAGTGAGCTTGTTTTTGCAAGATCTTTATAAAATAAAAAGCAATCCTTGTATTGAGACAACCCCTTTAAGAATGGAGGTTAATGTTGGTTGTGACTCAGAGCCTGACGTCAGGGCATGAGTCATACCCCTTAAAGCACTGGGTGCCTCGACTTTTCCACACTCCTTTAGTGCTGTAATATGCTATACACTGCAGTCGCTTCCACAGACTCTCATCCTCCAAATGTGACAAGTGACTTAAAACCTTGCCATTTGCATTATCTCACTTGATTGCTGCACCATGGAGAGTTACTTTACCTGTTCATCTATTTGTTTTGTATAAATAAATTACAGTTGTGCTCAAAAGTTTCATACCCTAGGCAAGAATATTAGGCTTTTGGCTTTTTTCAGAGAATATGAATGATAATACAAAAACTTTTTTACCCTCTCATGGTTAGGGGTTGGGTGAAGCCATTTATTGTCAAACTACTGTGTTTCCTCTTTTTAAATCATAATAACAACCAAAAACATCCAAATGGCCCAGCAGCGCGCCGGACCGGGCCACGCCCCCTAAGGGGGGAGGCGCGCCACAGAGCCACGGCGGGCCTGGGCGCGGCTGAAGCAGCGGTGTACGTGCGCGGCCGGAAGCGGAGGCTGGGCGGAAGTGAGAGGAGATTTAATACCTCCCCTTCCGGCGTGCGGCACTTTCGCGCCGAGAACCCTGACTGTATAGGACGCCCATGCCGACGGCTCGTCTCGGGATGCGGCCCGAACAGTATAGAGGTCTGAGGGCTCCTGGCACGGCAAACCAGGGAGCCTCCTGGCTACAAGCGCGGTGCGGGAGACTTAGTGGGCGGGGCGGGGACCGCGTCGCCGCCTCCCATGGACTGCCATGGGCAGGCTGTCATCATGGAGCCTGAGGCAACTTTAAGGAGGCCAGCACTTCCTGGGCTTAGGGGCTGGGGATTCGGACGGGGCCCCTCTGCGGGCAGTGTGGCGCGGCCGCAGAGCTGCTGTGACTCAGGCAGTATCTGGGGTTTCTAGCGGCGTGGGCGCAGGGAGATCGGGCTCGCCCCCCGCAGCGGCTGAGCCCGGAATACACACCCAGGGCGATAGCAGTCGCCAGCGGAAAGCCTTTGGGTACCCTTCAGGCGGGTGGGCAGGGGGGACATCAATTGGGGGCCGGTTACCCGGTTGGGAGGAAATCCGAAGGTAGGGCCGGCGGGGGCACTAGGGGCGATGGTGGGTCCAGGGGCATCGGATCTCTGGGGCAAAACGCAGGCGGCCGTTGCTCACTGTTGCTCGTTCGGTCTTGGGTGGCGGTGGCCCCGCCTGGCGAAGAGTACCGGCGGGGGGGGGGGCCACCAGGCGGCGGTGCAGGGCGGTCAACGACGGGGAGGTTCCCCGGGGCTGGAGAGGACGGAAGAGCAAAGAGTGACTGGGGTCACGTCGGTTTGGCCCCGGCGCAGGTCTCCAGATTATGCAGGTTCCCGTTTCCGGGCGTGGCAGGAGCCTGGCCCCTTCCGCGGACTTGGAGGTCGAGCCTCCCCTATTTGGGTTCTGAAGGCCCTGACCCGGGCCGCTCGGGCATCCGATTCGTGGACAGAGGTTTTTCGGGCGAGACGGCAGACCAGGATTCCGGGGGGTAGCGGCTGGTGGGTCCCAGCCCCAGCAGCCTGTGAGTATATGTCTTTTGTCATGTACGTTTTCACCTATTTTTAGATCGCATAGTGGGGGGGCAGGTCGGTCTAGTGGGTGGCCCACGCTTGGATCGGGGGGGCCGCGTTCGTGAGGACCTGGGGGTTAGCAGGCGGAGGCTAGTGTGTGGGTTAGCGACGGCGTTGCGGGATATGGTTTGGCGAGGTTTGAATGTTCGGGAGCGGGTGGTTGAGTGGGGGGTTGATGCTTGGGTGGGTTCGGCATGCGGGTATTTGCCAGTGTCCCTTGGTTGAGCTTCGGGAGAGGGGTCGCAGGACCGGGGGCCCTCAGTGGAGCAGAGGGAGGGCGTGACGGTTCGGTGCAGACAGAGAAAATCCCGCAATGAGACGTGTTCGGTTAGATGACAGGGCGAAAAGGGGCACATTTAAAGTCAGTGGTGTGAGAGAGAAGATCTGGAAGGACGAGTCGTGGAGATTCTTCTCATTATTGCCTTTAGAGAAGTTCAATTAGATAAGGGAAGAAAGAAGATGTGAGAAGAAGGAAGAGGAGGATGAAGCGCGGTCGGCGACTCATTCCAGCAGCGTTTGCTAATGCTGCAGGCATTTGCACGATACTTGCGAGTGTCATCGGATGGGGAAATGGCACCCGAGAATTGTTTCGGGTCTTTTTGCTATATGGATTGCGATTGAGGGAGCGCATCGGGCTTATGGGGGAAAACGCTTGGATGGCGTTTATGACGAACAATTTCGTCAGCGGAAGGCGGTTTCGCCCTTAATCAGGTGGGGAACCTAAGGATATTGGTCCCTTGGTTGGAATAAGTCATGGCCCCGACGAGAGGTTATTGGGCAGACCTTTCTTGGGAGGGCCGGTTCGTTAACCGGCCAATGGGGGGCAGTGGGGGTACTGGTCAGGATCAGCCCGGTGCCTAGAAAGGTGGGGTTTGATGGCTGTATTGACGGGGGCAGTGTAAGTTCGGGGTACCCAGGTTGAACGTTTCAGGAAGCACTGTGTGCTCTTTTGCGCATGCAGCACGTCCCACCCAGGTACCGTTGTTTTAAAAAGGGCCGGAGCAAAGGGGCAGGTTGCGGGTGATCAAGGGGCTGACTCGGTGAAGCTGGGCGAGATGGGAACCTTTTCTAGCCCGCTATCGGATAGGGGAACGGCGATCTGTTGGCAGCCGGGTCTTGGGCAGGTGATTTTGTAATCCGCCTCCCGGTCACACGGTACCTTTCTTCGCCCAAAAAAACTAAGAGTCTGCACATAGAGCATCCTCTGGTTCGTGTCCGAAAATTGGCTGAAGGAGGTGTCGGGCTTGGACGGATGGCGCGCAGGCGTTTAAAGCCCTGCCTTTTCGACCTGGTGGGGTGTCTCTCTAGGGGTAGTTTTTCCTAAGAAGGAGCCTGGTAATTTCGGATCATCTCACCATTTGTCCTTTCAAAGGGCCAATCGTGTGATGAATGATGGGGGATAGCACGGACCTGTGGTTCGTGGTGTGTTGGTGTTTACCTACTTTGATGAAAGCGGTGTTCCTTGGTGCGGAGGCGATCGGCGCGGACCCGCGCTAATGGCCAGGCGGGATATTTGTGTCGGCGTTTCGCTTTTGCCGTGAAACGTATTGTGTGATGCTCGTTGGGGTGTTTTTGGGATGGGGAGTTTTTTGTCGATAGTTTGAACTTACCGATGGGATCATGTTCGTTTTCGTGTGCCTATTTTGAGGGTTTAGCACTCATTTTTGGAATTGGGTGGTTAGGGATGTTTCGGGGTGAGTTCCATCATCCATTACTGGATGACTTCTTTTTGCGTTATTGGGGGGCCGGCGAGACCGAATGTTGGTCTTTGCTAGTGTCAATTGGGTTGGGTGGGAACTGATCGCTCTGGCGTTACCCCTGGGCACGACAAGACGGAAGGTCCGCAGTACTGTTTGAATTTTCTAGGTATATTGCATTGATCCGTGATGGATGGAGTGCAGGTACCTCCAGATAAGGTTAGGTACTTTGCGGACGAGAGGTTTGCAGGGTAGTGGGTTTACGGCAAGATTCCCACTGAGAGTGCTGAAGTCTTTGTTCGGAAGTCAATTTTGCGTGCCAAGGATCATGCCGGATGGGGCGGGTATTTCTAGTCGACGGTTGGCCAGTGCAAACAGGGGTGTGGACTAGCCGCATCAGTTCGTGCGCCTTTGACTGTGAAAACAGGGAGGACTTGCGGGGCTGTGGCGAGTTTTTTGGACTAGGTTTATTTAACCGGTTAGCTGGTGGATTTATCTTGCCAATGAGGAATTGTCTAATGAGGTGGGTGATATTTTCAAGGAAGGCGCTGGAAATAGTACAGGTTTGGGGGCCATTTGTGGGGTGCGGTGGTGTGTGCGGGCTCCTTGGCCTGTGTAGTGAGCGCAGGCGGCCTCCTGCGGGAATGAAGAATCTGGCCTTTTGGAATGTTTCCTATTGTAGTCTGGGTTGGAATTGGGGCAAGGCGGAATTTTTCCGGGATGAAGGTTCGATCTTCTGTGATTAATTTGGGGGTAGTTTTGGCGATAACAACTGACTGCCTCTTCGCCGCACGGTAGTACGTCGTTAGGTATGTTGGTTTTGCGGTTTTGTTTAGAGCTCAATTCATGGGTGAGGGCGGAAAACGTACAAGTGGTTCCAGAATGCCATCGCTGATTCTACTTTCTCAGGTTGCAGTGGGACCTGGTTCCGGACTTTGGCTCCGTCTGGCAGCAGAGCACGGGGAAAGTGCCCCAGTCACTATGGACCGCTGGCCCTTCGGACGCCAGACTGCTGATTAGGGGTCCCCCTGTCAGGTGGGGGGGGGGAATAACTGGGTCTGATTACGAGGGCAGCTGGCAGCAAGTGGTTCAGATTGGTTGGGTATATGGGTGATGTATTGTGTCCGGAGGAAGACCACATTGGGGCTTTTCCTTTGTTGGCTGGGGGGGTCCAGGGGCTCGGTTGGTCGGGGTCTAGGAGTCTTTGGGTCTCGAGGTTTATATCCGGGTTGGCTTTTTGGGTTTATAAATGAGGCCGTGGGGGGGCGCGGGCAGATGATATAACTAAGGATTTCGTGGTGGTTCCTCGGATCTCCGAGGGTTATAACGGGGGGCGGTAAGGTAAGAGGGGGCGTGGGGGTGGGGGACTCTCGGCGCCCCGGTGGGTTTTCGCCCTGCTGGTTACGACTTGGCGGGGTGTTTAGGGGAAAGTGACAGCGACGAAACGATGTAAGTAGAGTAGTGCTTTTCAGGCGGGGTTTCGACTTGTGGGTTTTTTGGGGCATTACGGCGTGGGAGGTGGTGTCCCCTCAGTCGGTTGCGAGGGGGGGGCATACAACAAGGGGGAGTGTCGGATCTCGGGTATGCATCTATGTTTTGGATACGTCGGTCAATAACACGGATTCAGGCGGGCGAGGGAAAGCATGTGACCCTGAGGCGGTCCCGGGTCCACGATGTGCAGTGCGGTGCTGGCGGGAATTTCTGGCGCTCTGCGCAGGGTTGAATCAGGGCGCTCATGCGGCACGCAATGGGACGTTCCTTCACGTTTCCAGTCACTGCGGTGGTATTTAGGCGTTCGTTTTGGGGGCAGTGGGGTTGGACCCTGCTTCTTTTGCTCAGCACTCCTTTTCGGATTGGGGCAGTACTTGACGGTGCGGCTCTGGGGCCTTAGTGCAGAGGAGGTTCGCAGATTGGGAGAAGATGGGAGTCGGATAGGTTTCGGATGTCTTATATTCCGGATCCCGCATTTGGTGGCTTGAAGTTAACGGGGTTGGGGGGGTTTGTTAAAGGGGTGAGGGTTTCTTCGGGACGGCTCAGTGTCAGCTGTCTTTCTTGTTCTGCAGTGCGTCCTCGATTCCTGGTTTGGATCCTCGGGCCATTCGTACGTTCATTGGGGTGCCGAGCGAGCGGACATGCGGACTGTAGCGCCGGTCAATTGGGCTTCCCTCGGGAACGTCGCGGTGGTTCGTTGGCGTCAGGTCAGCGTGGTGCGTTGGCTAGGTGTTGGCCGGAGGTTACACGATTTGCAGCCTGGTTCGACCTCCGGAATTCTGGTTCCTACACTGTAGGGGGCAAAGATTTGGGGTCTCTGACATTTCAGAGAATTGTGCGGTATATCAAATATGATTTGCTGCGATTTTTGGAGGTCCTTTCCAGGCATGGTTATTTTCTAGGTCTGATATCGTGTTTCGGCATCATTGGAGTAGGAGCTCGTTCGGTGGAATGAGGGTGGGGAACAAGGCCAGGGTTCAAGGTGAATAGGTCGGTGGCAAAGGTTGTGGCTAGGAATGGGGGCGTGTTTGTCAGACACTTGGAATTGGAGGAGGGAGTGGACAATTCTTTGGAGGTCTGTGGGGGTCATTCTGACGCGCTGTCGGCTTGGGACCTATGGGCGCTGGGCCTTACAGGAAGGCATGCATTTGAGAGGGGGGGGGTCGTGGGGGAAGCGCTAGGGCCTGGTGGGTGGCCTGCTTGCATGAGGCGTCATGGGCATGCATACGTGGTGCGGAGGGGGTTCTTGGAATTGGACGAGAGATACGGAGAGGGAGTCATTCGGGGTATGGTTCCCTTGTTATTGAGGAATAGGTGTTGAATCGACTGGAGATGGTGGTGGGCATCTTGCAGGGTGGGAATCCCCTGAGAGCAAGATGGTGGTGAGCATCTTGTAATGGGCTTTAGGAACACCGAGCAGTGGAGTACGGTGGGGGTAAGTGGTGTTTTGGGTTCCTTCGGGGATTTCGTGCCAGGTCGGATAGGTTGGATGGTTCCAAGGACCTCTTGCCCCACCTTGATTGTGGTTGTTCCTGGAGAGTAAAGTTTACAGTACTAATATGTATGTAATTATATTTCTATGTTGAGGTATGTTTTTAGTATATATGTATATATAAGGTAGGATGGGGGTAGTGTGATGAGTTGCATATATACAATATATATATATATATTTATATATTTATATTTATTGTAGAGTTTATTGTATACTTTTTATATGGCAATTTATTTATGTTGTATTTAGTTAATAAAACGGCTTGCTGTGGCCAATTGTATCCAACCTGTGTGGTTTTTGTGCTCATTTCAAGGGGGTCACAGCAGGGAAGGGGAAAGGACCGTGGGGGGGGGCGTGGTGGGGTTGGGTCTTAGAGCGAACAGCGCAGGCAAGGGTCAAGCAGCGCGCCGGACCCGGGCCAAGCCCCATAAGGGAGGCGCGCAACGGGTACCCCGCGCGGGCGGGCGCGGCATGAAGCCGCGGTGTACGTGCCAGGCCGGAAGGAAGCGGAGGATGGGGCGGAAGTGGATGAGGAGTATTTAATTACTCCCACCTTCGGACGTGCGGCACTTTCGCGCCGGGACCCAGCTGTCCCACACGGCCCCTCCCTAGTTAGGTTTTTTAGGGGAAGCAAGTTCTGAGGTCGTCATGGTAGTAGTTGGGTGGCGGCGGGTATGGAATGGAGAGGAGATACGGTGAGGGAGTCATTCGGGTATGATTCCCTCCTAGTTTCTGAGAATGGTGAATCAACTAGGAGAAAAAGGTGGGTGGGCTCTTGCAGGCTGGAATCACTGCAGAGCAAAATGGCGTGAGCATTTGTATGGCCTTTAGGACCCCCGAGCCGTGGAGTACGGGCTGGGGGTTGTGGTGTTTGGTTCCTTCGGGGATTTCGTTCGCCAGGTCTTTAGGTTGGGGGTGGTTCCAAGGACCTCTGCCCACTTGGTTGTGGCTGTTCCTGGAGTAAAGTTTACAGTTCATAATATGTATGTTATTATATTCTATGTCTGAGGTAAGGTATATATATATGTTTTTATATTGGTAGGTGGGGGTTGTATGGAGTTGCATATATACATATATATATATTTATTGTAGAGTTTTGTTATATTTTTTATGGCATTTTATTTATGTTGTATTTTGTTAATTAAACGGACCTGCAGTCGGCCAATATTTATCCAACCTGTGTGGTATATGTGCTCATTTCAAGGGGGTCACAGCAGGGAAGGGGAAAGACCTGGTGGGGCGGGAGGTGGTGGGGGTTGGGCCTGTAGAGCGCATCAGCCACTGCAAGGGTCATCGATCAAAGCTTACATACCTGGTGATTTTTGGGCCTGAAACATACACAGAAGATTGACCTGTTTGCTTGTAATCAGTGTGTTGTTGCAGTGGAGTTGCTGGTAGCCAGACAGACTCTTTCCTCTTTCATACTTAGCCACTGATGTTCTGGATTGTGAAGGCATGGGGGGAAAGCAAAAGAATTGTCAAGGTCTATGAGAAAAGGCAAGTAAAAACTGGAATTTTAAACTAATGAAAGAGGATACAAAAATATATCCCAAGAATTGATAATGTCAGTCAGCAGTGTTCAAACTGTGATTAACAAATGGAAAAATCGGGGGTTCTGTAAAAACCAAATCAGGGTGGTAGACAACAAAGATTTCGGCCACAACTGCCGGGAAAACTGTTCGGGAGCAAAGAAAACCCACAAAAAAACATCAATAAAATACAGGACTCTCTGAAAATAGCGGTGGGGTTTTTTAAGATGCAAATAAGGAGGCATTAAGAAAATGGGCTGCAGGGCTGAGTCCCCAGAGAAAGCCATTACTGTGAAAATTCCCACAAAGTATCTCGCCTACAATAAGCAAACAGAACAGAGAAAAGCTAAAAAACTTCTGGAACAAGGTAATTTGGGTGTGAGACCAAAATAAAGTATTTGGCCAAAACCCATAATTTACATTTGGGAGGTGTCAACAAGCCCTATGAGAAAGGGAAACACCATTCCTACTATAAAGCATGGGGGTGGATGCTGATGTTTTGGGGATGTGTGAGCTACAAAGTACAGGAAACTTGGTCAAAGTTGAGGAAAGATGAATGCAGCACGTTATCAGCAAATAGGGAGGCAAATTTGCATATCACCCCGGAAATCTGCGATGGGCTACTTGGACGTTCAAACATGAAACGATCCAAAATAAAAGGGCAAAGTAGCCTGTTTTTTTGGTAAGAGAACAAAGTAAAGGTTCGGGAAGTGGCCATTCGTTCCCCCTGACCTCAATATCATTGGCCCCCTTGGGAGTCTAAAGCATGGGTTCATGCAAGACCCCCCAGGAATTTACAAGAACTAGGGACTTTTTGCCAAGAAAATGGGTTTACCATCAGAGAAATAAGAGCCTCATCCAAAATACCACAAAAAAGACTTCAAGTGTATTGATGTTAGGGAGGCAATACACGATATTAAGAACTGGGGTATGTAAAATTTTGATCAGGGTCATTGGATGTTTTTGGGTTGTCATTATGATTTAAAAAAAAGAAAACCAGTGATTTACAATAAATGGCTTCACCCCAAACCACTATCCTGAGTGGAAAATATATTTTTGTGTTTCATTCTATTTTCCTGAAAAAAGTCCAAGGGGAAAGCAAAAATTTGCCCGGGTATGTAAAAATTTTTTAGCACAATGTTTTTATATTCATGAATTCAAGACAAGGTGCGCTGTGGATTTACTGAAGCCTTATGGAGGAATGAAAATTCCCACACTGATCCCCCAGATACTCAATTAACCCAAGTGTGCAGCCAATATTATTTTCTTGAGGGACAGAAAATAAGGTGAATTCTTCTGAATGGGAGCACAGACAGCAACACAAATGTTATAGGATTGTTAACCCTTTCCTATACTATGTAAAACTAAAAAGAAATGTGGCTTTTGTTTCCCCTTTAAAAAATTTTCCCCGGGCCGTTACACAGAGAGTCAGTTTAAGAACAAACCTACAGAACCGATCTTGTTCTTAACCTAGAGACTATTAAAACTGACTGACTTCTATCTGAGCAGTGCAGGAGATGTTATCTCTTCATTAAACACAATGTGCTGTGGGACTGAAAA
>JAODAL010049164.1:0-28384 GCA_025379985.1 Phyllomedusa bahiana
ACTCATACGGAGGGGCAAGCGCTACCCATTTGACTGGTCAGGGGAAAGGGCTGATTCCACACTTCCGTTTCCCGCACTCTGCTTCAGCAGCTTTTTTCTTGCTGCGCAACTTTTTAAAAACCCTTTAAAAATTAAGACCCACCTTTCCTTTTTCCCCCCCCATTAAAACCTCCCCCTTTTCTCCCTTCCCCAACATAAACAACCAAACAAAATTTTTAAAAAAAAAATCCTTTTTTCCCCCCCTTTTTAAATTGGGAGTATGCATTTTTGGGGGTTTCATGCCGTTCCAGGCAGGGTATTCAATGCCCATTCAAGTAACTGATGGTTCAAACATACCCCTTCTGGCATTTTTTTAATTTGTGGGTGAGCGGGTTTAAGGGTCAGGGGTGTGGCAAGACGGGATATAAAGGGCCCCTGTACTTTTTTTCTGGATTTTTAAAAACCCAAGTGTGTTCCTAAGATGTAGCACGTATCCTTTTGAATGTTTTGGTTGTTAATTTCAGCTTCTCCACCTTTGTTTTGGGTGTAAAAATGAAAGGGTTGCTGCTCTCCAAGACTTTAAGGGTCATCGCGCAAATCATGCTCACAATCAAAAAACCTTATCATAGGGGGGCCGACTATGGGACTAACCGATCGATCTCGATACCAACCAATCGCTAAACACTAGTCATCACAAATCCTGATTTCAACCCTTTGGAAACTTATGTAAAAGCTGAAAAGGGAGGTCCCAAAGGGAACCACAAACAAGGTTCAGTTACACCATTCTATCGGAGGGAAAGGGCCAAAATTCCCACCAATTAAACTTTGGCTTCAAATGTAGGGCTCCCGTATTTGGGAGGTCTATAGATCAATAATATATATTTATATATTTTATAATATATATGCCCAAAATTGGAAAATTTCCCAGTAACTCACTTAGAGTCTGCAGTTTTTTATACATTTTTTAATCTTTTTAAATGACTAAAATAAAAAAAACTGTCATATATAACTTAATAAAGTTCGGCTTTCTCATTATTCACTACATGATAAGCTTCAGTACAAGAAGTGAAGAATTACAATTTCTATTGTAAGTTTTATTCTGAAAGCAAAGGTTACGGCATCCTGAGGCATTTCAAATGACTGATTAAAAAAGAAAAAAAGCATAAATATAATTTTGCCATAATGAGGTACTGAGCGGGAAATATCTAAACACTGAGGGAGATCGAGACAATGTGCACTTTTGTATATGCATGCACTACACTATGTTGACATGTGCTCTCTTGTGTATATATTTTGCAAAGATGCAAGTTAATGCAGACTGGAATAAAACCGTTTACTTGTGGCCTCTGGCTCTATACAACCAAGGAGAATGTGATTATGCTTATGAACACTTCTACTGTTGGGAAGAAAAACAGAGATGATGGATGAATTTCTCAAACGGAGAGTTAAGAAAGTGTTTATATTTATATATTTGCTCTTTTTCTATTCAGGCAGCTTGTTAAAAGTCCTACGTGTTAGCCATATTTCTCCCAAATGTTAAAGGAAAATGTATGCTTCAGTCTTGGATTCTGTTCCGTTAAACACATCTATTTCAAAGTTTCCCAATTAGCATAATTAGACAGAATTATGATAAATAATTTGCATATGAATGTTTATTTTGTACATAAATGTATATACTTAAAAATGGGACATGGAATCTATTTCTCTTTTTTCCAGAAATAGCATAGTGTGCCTAGCCAGGTATTAAAGCTTATTCCTATGCAAGCAAATGGAGTAAATTATACCAGAAATAGCCCATGGACAGATGTGGTGTGGATTCTGGACAAGTTCTTTCTCTATGTAGGACCCCTTCTATGATCCAAAGAGAAATACTGCTTAGTATTAGTTCCTGATGTGGTAGTGTAACTAGTGGCTCCATGTACTTTATGGATGCCTTTTAATTTTAATGGAGTCCATGCACTAATATAGCACATTTCCACTGCAGTAGCTACTTATCATATGTCTGGTCACAACTCTTTTCAGAGATAACTCCTGCTTGCTGGAGCTTTGAAAACTAGACCCACGATGATGAGCTGATTGCCATACTTTCTTGTTGACAAAGGGTATGCTGAACTTTGCTCCTCATCAGTGCTTCTGATGGAAGAAAAAGCAGTAAAAGTAAGACCCTAAAACGTATTTTGGGTTGGAGACATACCAAGTTGTTAAGATGTGTGTGCACGGACATGTGTAGCTGAAACTGCAGCCCATAAACTTTTCATTGAGATGGTTCACATTTAAAATGCATTTGGGACTGATTGATCCAATAACAGCTCTCCTTATAACATTTAAGTACAGCAATACTCTCTAGACGCTAGGTAAGCACACCAACAAACTGGCAAGGAGTGCTGGGGGCATGTACCTTATATAGGACCAGCGTCCGTCAATAACCAATTAACGGCGCGCTGGCCCTTTAAATCCAGTCCAGCTGTCGTGCGCACGCCTTAAGCAACGGGCACGTGCGCGGCGGCTATCAGAGCCGGAGACAGGAGCGGGGACTGGTGAGTACGGGGTTTCCAACTTTGAAGCAGAAGGACCACGGCTGCAGGCAGCCGCGGCACCCGTGCCGGACCCCGTAAGCGCAGGGGGACGGCCGTGGCGAGCCGCAGCGCCGAGCGCCGTGACAGGTAGTTCAGTCTGCATGGCTGTCATCCCAGAAGGAAGCCTCTTCTAAAGATGATGCACAAGAAAGCCCAGAAACAGTTTGCGGAAGGCAAGCAGACTAAGGACATAGATGATTGGAACAATGTCCTGTGGTCTGATGGTGGGCCCTATAATTATCTCCATAGCTGGCCTCCGAGAATAAATTGCACTGGTGGGCTCTAGGCACCTCAACTGATACATCTCATACATTAGTCATCTTCATCACAGTACAGTCATCTTCAGTTCAAGAAAAAAAGTATCAAACAACGCAACTAGATTGGATCTTTGTATCTCATTACATCTGGAAGCCCTTTTCCCTTTTTTGGAAGAGGTAGTGTGTTATAGACAAGTTTCATCCTTATTACAAATACATAAAAAAGAATAGGTGAAGAGAAACCAGGAGGTCCATTTGAGATAAAATTATCTATGTGAAATAAAGGAACTCCCAGATAGATAGGACAGCTGTGGGGAATAGGTCTGGTCATACTAAACATATACTAAAGATGTCAGATTTGTCCTTAGATACCTGAAATAATCAAAGTAAAGGTAAATATAATGTCAGTCTGTGTTTACGGGCAAGAAATACATAGGGCACATAAGCCACTCACTGCTTCCTGTATCATAATAGAAAGACTTATGAAGGCATAAAATAAGTAGCTTATCTGTAAAAACAGCTTTGGTGTAGGTGGTCTAAAGAAAAGTTTTTGTTATTTTAAAGGGAATTTTCTTCAAAAGCTAAAATAATAAACTGCAATGTACTTCTCTCACCATTTCTTTCTCAGCACAGTTAGATTTTCCACCAAATCTGTTTACACTTCAGTAGAATGATCATTACATAAGTGAGCTAGCCAATCACAACCCGTTGCTAGTTCCCTATTGGTGAATACTGGAAAATTTATCATTTAGAATTTTGGGTTAATTGTTCCAAAATGTCTTATTTGCTATTACATTGCAATTAAACTTTTATTGCATATTTGAATATGATTTTTACCCCTGTTTAAAACGTACAATCTTCAGCTTACCTAAACTCTAACTTTATTAGTCTTAATTGCATTATTACATTGCAATATACTAAAAGAGATACATTTAGAGCAATCTACAAACGACCTTTTTTTGCAGGGGAATATTAAGTATGTGGTTTACTTCTTACCTTGCAAGTAATAAAAGGTAAATGATGACTTGTGAGTGGTACAATATTGCTCATTTGTCGAGTGCTGAGTTTACTGATGAGCTTGCATATTTTCCAAAGGTTACAAAGCCGCCCTGTCAGCAACAGAACATATGCTTCTGAAATTGCATAATTTTAACTCTAGGCTGATTTTTTCTAAAAGGGTTCTGATGATTTTTTTTTATATTATTATTTTTTTAATAGAAGGCAATCAGAAAGCAGCACCGATTTTAAAGATACCATACAATTTTTGGAAGTAAGCTGTGCCACATGGAAAGGTCATTAGGAATTTCATAATAAAAAATATTGATTGGTCATCTTTAGGTTGACATTGCAGTGTAAAAAAACGTACACATAGGCTGTGTACATGCAATGGCGGCACTGGGCTGCAACTCAGCATGATCGGCTCCTACTAGTCTACCATGGGACTATCACTCACCTCCTAAACAGGAGAAGCTATACAGCTAAGTACTGCCACGTTTTCATATGTTTTTCATTGCCTAAGGTGTTCGTCATAGAACTATGTCTTTTATGCACCAATTTATAAAAATGAAGTAAAGTTCAATGTTTTGTCCATACAGCCTATGTGTACGTTTTTGATTGATATAGGGGAGTCTAAGCAAGGTACTCCTAATGGCTGGGACTATAACGTGTGCACTGCTAATATACGGCATTGTTTGCAATTATTGGATGACATTGCAGTGTGCATATTGCATCATTATTATTTATTTTTTAAGTTCAATTAATTCCAGGGCACTGTATAAACAAAGCGGTTTAGTAGGGACGCACTTTATAGAGGTCGTCGTGAAGTGGCAAGTGGGCCTATACGTTTTGATCAAAAAGTATACTAAGAACCTCCTGTTCATTTTTTGTAAAATTTTGCTGAGAATCATTAGATAAACGTGTAGTGTGAGGATGTGCGGTTCATGCCTCTTCCTTCCAAGTTTGTACAAAGGGGTTTGAATATATAACATGAGACAGGGACAAATAGAATATTAGCACTAAATAACAAACTGATACAGAAGGAGAGAAAGACCTTCCTGCAAGACCTTACAATATACAACAGAGGAAGAGGGAGACAGGAGGTGAAGGATGAAGATGCATGTATTATGGTTCAGTGGCAGCAGGGCTATTGTAAATTGTAGGCCATCCTGAAGAGATAGGTTTTCAGGTCACTTTTGAAGATTGGAAAGGTGGAGGAGAGTCTTTTATTATCATGGTAATCTCTCTATACTAATGTTCTTGGCACAAGTGTAGGGGATTGATGACAGCCAAAAAAGTCAATCTATATATAGGAAGATTGGCGACACTCTATTAAATAAGTTTCAATCATCTTTATTTTCCATTTCCAAAAACATTTTAATTACAATAGTATATTATCATATACACTCACCAGCCACTTTATTAGGTACACCATGCTAGTAACGGGTTGGACCCCCTTTTGCCTTCAGAACTGCCTCAATTCTTCGTGGCATAGATTCAACAAGGTGTTGCAACAATGCTCAATTGGTACCAAGGGGCCCAAAGAGTGCCAAGAAAATATTCCCCACACCATGACACCACCACCACCAGCCTGAACCGTTGATACAAGGCAGGATGGATCCATGCTTTCATGTTGTTGACGCCAAATTCTGACCCTACCATCCGAATGTCGCAGCAGAAATCGAGACTCATCAGACCAGGCAACGTTTTTTTCCAATCTTCTACTGTCCAATTTTCGATGAGCTTGGGCAAATTGGAGCCTCAGTTTCCTGTTCTTTAAGCTGAAAGGAGTGGCACCCGGTGTGGTCTTCTGCTGCTGTAGCCCATCTGCCTCAAAGTTCGCCGTACTGTGCGTTCAGATATGCTCTTCTGCCTACCTTGGTTGTAACGGGTGGCTATTTGAGTCCCCTGTTGCCTTTCTATCAGCTCGAACCAGTCTGCCATTCTCCTTTGACCTCTGGCATCAACAAGGCATTTCCGCCCACAGGACTGCCGCTCACTGGATGTTTTTTTTTTTCGGACCATTCTCTGTAAACCCTAGAGATGGTTGTGCGTGAAAATCCCAGGAGATCAGCAGTTTCTTTAAATACTCAGACCAGCCCTTCTGGCACCAACAACCATGCCACGTTCAAAGGCAACTCAAATCACCTTTCTTTCCCCATACTGATGCTCGGTTTTGAACTGCAGAGATTGTCTTGACCATGTCTACATGCCTAAATGCACTGAGTTGCCGCCATGTGATTGGCTGATTAGAAATTAAGTGTTAACAAGCAGTTGGACAGGTGTACCTAATAAAGTGGCCGGTGAGTGTATATGGTCCCTATTCTTAATATTTATGGACTGTCTAATAACGGGGTATGTCCCAAAGGATTGCCGCATAGCAAATGTGGGGCCAATATTCAAAAAGGGGTCAAAAAGTGATCCAGGAAACTATAGGCCGGTAAGTTTGACCTCTGTTGTAGTAAAATGTTTGAAGTTTCTCAGAGATGCTAATCCTGGAGTATCTCACTGAAAATAAATGTATAACGCCGTTCCAGCATGGGTTTATGAAGCATCGGTCCTGTCAGACTAATCTCATCAGCTTCTATTAGGAAGTCAGTGCTAGACTGGATCGGGGTGAGGCATTGGATGTCATATATCTAGATTTTTCTAAAGCATTTGATACGGTGCCACATAAAAAGGTTGGTAAATAAAATGAGAATGCTTGGACTGGGGGAAAAATGTGTGCAAGTGGGTAAGCAACTGGCTCACTGATAGAAAACAAGGGTAGTAATTAACGGTACATACTCAGACTGGATTGCTGTTACTAGTGGGTACCACAAGGGTCAGTATTGGGCCCTATCCTCTTCAACATTTTCATTAATGATCTTACACAGGGATTACACAGTAGAATATTTGATCTTTGCAGACGATACTAAGCTCTGTAAAGTAAATCAACACAATAGAGGATAATGTGTTTTTTGCAAAGGGATCTGGATAAGTTGGAGCCTGGGCAGGGAAATGGCTGATGAGGGTTTAAACACAGATAAATGCAAGGTTAGGCACATGAGGAGGAAAAATCCATTACATGACTACATGTTAAATGGAAAAGGCTGGGTAAAAGTGACATGGAGAAGGACTTGGGAATCCTGGTGGACAGTAAACTAAATTGTAGCAGCCAGTGTCAGACAGCAGCTGCCAAGGCAAATAGGATTATGGGGTGCATTGAAAGGGGCACATGATGATAACATTATTTTCCAATTATTCAAGTCACCGGTTAGACCACACATGGAATATTGTGTACAGTTTTGGGCACCAGTGCACAGGAAAGACATTGTAGAGCTTGAACAGGTACAAAGGCGGGCGACAAAAATAATAAAAGACTGATGGACTACAATACCCCAAAAGATTAGCAATATTGGGTTATTTAGTTTAGAGAAAAGACAGCTTCGGGGGGACATAATAAATATGTTTAAAATACATCAAAGGTCAATATAGAGATCTCCCCCAAAGATTTATTTATACCCAGGGCTGTATCTAGAACAAGGGGCATCCTCTACATTTTGGGGAAGAAAGTTTCTACATAAACATAGAAAGGGATTCTTTACTGTATGAGCAGTGAGACTGTGGAATTCTCTGCCAGAGGAAATTGTCATAGAGGAAATTGTCATGGTGAATTCACTGATAGAGTTCAAAAAGGGTTTGGATGCATTTCTGGAGCGTAATAATATAACAGTTATATTTTCTAGGATTCTGGAGGGGTCATTGATCCAGGATTTTTCCGATTGCAAAATTAAGTCGGGAAGGAATTTTTCCCAAAAATGAGGACAATTGGCTTCTACCTCATTGGATTTTTTCCCTTTCCTCTGGATCAACACCTTAGCACAACAGGCTGAACTTGATGGACGTCTCGTCTTTTTTTCGGCCTTACAAACCATGAAACTATGAAACTATGAAACTATCATGATACTAACATTTGTTTTGTGAACTCACAGATATAGGCAGATATTTGAAGAGGAATATTACTCTGTGAAGAACTCCCTACAAAACTTCAAAACTAAAATGTGTTAGTATGTAAAGGGCCACCAGTTCTTAACTGAAACTAATCAAAAATGTACAAATTAGGCCTTCAAAAACCTATTTAGAGTATGCAAACACAGAAAATTAAAAAACTTCCAAACCTTACAAGGATTTTTTTTTTAAAGGGGATGTATGCTTACATTAGAAATTCAACTCAATGAATGACATTAGTGTCTATAGAGGGGAGGAGAAACTATTCAAATAAAAGTGTAACAGTTTTAAGTGTTATTGACACTCATAGCTACTTATCTCTTGCAACACTCTAACCACAAATTAAGATTGACAGTTGTTAGGAGGGAGAGAATTGTCTCCCCAAGATCTCAGATTTTACCTTGCTTCTGAAACAGTCAATGTATTTATCCAGTGCTGCATTAATTCCAGGCCGTGGGGTCCAGGTTGATTTTTTGGGGTTCCTTATGGGCTGTTCTCTCAGAGTCGCTGCTGTATGGAAGGTCTTTGTCATAGAAGTATTCCCTCAGTCTCATTTTTCTGAAAAACTCTGAGATCTTGGGGAAAGTAAAGAAACAGGTCCATAACCTAACCCTGCAGGAACAGAAGGCTATCACCTCACTGAAAGAAAATCAGGACGTAATAATAAAACCAGCTGACAAAGGGGGCGCAATAGTCATGATGAACACCTCTGACTATATCCAGGAAGCAAACAGGCAGCTGTCCAACCCCGCCCATTACTCCAAACTTGACAGTGATCCCACAGAGGCCTATATGAAACAACTAAAGAATATGATCAAGAAGTTTCCAACTCAGGTCCAGAGGAAGGTAGAGGGGCTCATCCCAGCGGATCCCGGGCCCGGGGCTGCTTCTACATGCCCCCAAGATCCACAAAGAAGGCAACCCGGGAGACCTATCATTTCTGGTATTGGGACTCTTGACAAGAAATCTCAGGTTGGGTGGAAAATCTCCTAAAACCCCGGGGTCAGAGAATACTCCTAGTTACATCCAGGACACCACGGATCTTCTTAACAAACTCAATACCCTCGTTTCCCCTTCCTGAGGGCACCATTTTGGCAACCATGGATGTAGAATCCTTTGTATCAAAACATACCCCACAAGGATGGGGTTTGGAGCATGTCGGGCACACCTGGAGAAACTAAACCTCCCAACAAAACCAGTAACACAGCTCATACAGTTCCTACTCCCGCCACAACTATTTTAAATTTGGAGAGGACCTATATCTACAGCGAATGGGAACTTCAATGGGGTCCAGGTGTGCGCCCCAGTATGCAAACCTCTTTATGGCTGAACTGGAAGGAGCGTATCTATCCACATGCACCACCAAACCCATGATGTACCTCCGTTACATCGATGATATCATTGTCATCTGGACTGCGGGCGAGGAGCCCTAAAATTTAAATTTCCCTAAAAGACTTCAATAACTTTCCCCCCCACCATCAACCTCAAGCTTACCTAATCAGAAGCAAAATCCACTTTCTGGATACTACAATACACATCAAAGAGCACCGGCTACTCACATCAGTGTACCACAAACCCACAGAACAGAATGGCCTACCTCAGGGAAAGACAGCTTCCACCCCAAGCACACAAAGCAATCCCTTTTATTTCAGCCAGGCTATACGGCACAATCGTATTTGCTCCGACAAGACAGACCTGGACAAACAAACCCCCTGGATCTGAGGACAAAATTTCTCCAATTGGGATACAGGCCAAAAGGGGACGGACAATCAAATCAGCAAAGGGCCGCCATCAACAGAGACAGTCCTGCTCACATACAAAGAACCCAGAAGGAAGAACGAGTGCCCCTAGTTGTAACCTACAACCCACACTGGGGAATCCTACGAAAGTTTGCCAAAGAACTTCAACCTGTACTACATAGGGACAATAGACTCAAAAACATATTCCCAGTGCCCCCTCTCCTTTCCTTTCAGCAACCACCAAACCTGTGGCGTATTATTGTCCGGAGTGCCCTGAAGGCCCCAACTGAAAATGGCACCTCACCCTCCTGCAGAACAGGTGCAAGACCTGCAGGCACATTTCCCCACTGCTGACAGTGTACCTGTCCCAAAAGTCCTCAGCAGGTGCACAGAATTAGGGGGACATTTTCCCCGCTGGGCTAGCAATGTGGTGGATCTGATCATATGTGCGCAATGCCCGACCACAGGCCTTTATGGTTTGGGGAAAAAAGACAGAGACTCAGCCAGCGCATGAACCACACAGATTCACTATTAATAACAGCAGAACTGATCTTCCAGTGGCCCCACACTTCTCCAGAGAGGACCACTGTATTGAAGATCTGAAGATCATGGTTTTAATGGACACCCTTTTAAGATGCAGAGGGAGAGAAAGGAATGGGAAATTTTAAAATTTAAAGCAAAAATTTCAGACTCTGCAAAATGGGCTAAATATTCAAAGCCACTTTTTGTCAAACTATGTGTGAACTGTGATGGTCACAAATCAAAGACCTGATGGGGTACGAGATAAAGACCAGAATTACTGACTCCCTCTGTCATGACTCACAAGTTTCCAGATAGTTGATTGCTTGACCTGTTGAAATACTTCTCTACTTATATTACATCTTGTTATTTTTAAAGATTTAAAGATCCTTTGAAGGTCCATGTCTTTGTGTATAAAAAGTCTGTGAATTTTCAATTTCTTGTATAACATCATGTCTGAAGAAGGGAGCTAGTTCTCTCGAAAGCTCACCGTGTGTTCCTCTTATGCCTTTTCTTCCTTTATTATTATTTTTCTCTTCTAACTTCCTTCTCTTACATTACTATGTCATTGATACCAATATATGGTTTTTCACACAGATGTCACTTGATAAAGGCATTCTGCCGAAACGTCGTACTCCATATTGACATCTAACATTCCTGTATCCTATTAGGATTCTCATTTGTTAAGAGCACTTGTTTAGCATGTTTTCTGACATTATATTGGAATGACCATCTGCCCGCTACTAATAAATTTGTGGCCATTGTGGCTTGGTTACATAAATACCCCCAACTATGTCATATTAGCCCATTTTACACATTAGCCCATCAAATGATTAGGATTGTTATAGGTGACAATTTGTGGCATGTATAGCTTTTCAATTAAGCCTGAATCACTTTTACCTCCTCTATCCATTTAAATCTCTGAGGTAATCTAGAATTACATTTAAGGGAAAAGCAATAATCTATCCAAGTTAATAAATGATGCCGTTTATGACTCATCAGCAATAATATTTTCACTTCTGGGCTTATAGCAGGAGATTTTAGCACATACATTCTGACTTATATTGATCTGTTATACATATTTTAGCACAGTAGGGACTCATGCAAAGTGGACTTTGACAGAGATTCCTGGACTTTGCCAGCAGCCCTGATTTAATATAGTTTTCAAAGGTTAATAACTTAGTAATGCTGTCATAACATATTATGTTTCTGTATTATGTTACAGGGATCAGTAATGCATTGTTTTTTCTATTATCCTGAAATCATGCGTAGATCTTATATGATTGCATGATACATTATTGTGCACATGGCCATGACTACCAATGGAAAAAAATTAGAACTATTGCTATTTGCTCAAGGAGTGGGCATACTGTTAAGTTGACTTCAAGAGCACAAGGGGTAATGTTAAAAGAGTTGAGAAAGAACTCAAGCATAACAGTAAATGACCGATAGAAGACTCTGCTAACTGCAAAAAACACTGTTCATGTGGCTGTTAAGACAAAGCACCAAATAAGAATGGTGTTCATGGAAGTACAAAAAGCACAAATTCTATCGAACCATTCCCCTAAAATATAACTTTTAATAATATTCCCATAAAAGATCACATGTAAACAATAATCTAATCAAGAAAAAAACCTAAGCAGAAGGTAAACAAAAGTGCCCAGGGAGTAGATACCAGTAAGTACCTAAACTATCCCTATTAGGTCAACTGTTACTCTCCCTCAAAGATAGGGAACCTGCCCCGAAAAGGGCGACCCAGCAAAACTATCCTCTGTATGTCCCTATCAGTCCCTCCAAATCTAGTATATAGGAGACATACACTGAAAGGGTAATGAAACTGTAAACAACACACTCACATAAAAAGTTACTATCAAATACTGGCAAATAAATGCCACAAAGACTCCTATAACGATCCCCAGATGCAGCGTTTCGTCCCACTCTCAGAGACTCTTCAATGGGGTACAGCAAAATCAGATAACCAAAACAGCATGTGTTGTGTTAGATAAAGGATAAATACATAATACCTTTCTTGAAGAGTAAATCATCTCAACAGGCTAGTGTGCCCTGGATCGTCCAAAAGACAAATCCCCAGATCAGAGATGAAAACAGAGTTGGTGTACTCCACGGTGGGTTGCCGGTAATGATTCCCACACCGGCTCCCCTCACAAACTAACTCTTTATAGAGTCTGTTATCTCCCATTAAGTCAAGAATTGCCCACTCACAGACATCCATCACACCTGCAATGTTAAGTACCGATACCTGTCAGTTGAAAAAAGCTCCTCCGACACCGAGGAATGCACGGCGACTCTGAAAGTTCATCGCGCATGCGCAGACTTTCAAAGATGACCGATCTGATAGATACACCTCAGTGCGCATGCGCAGATTAGTAAATATGGCGCCGATCCGCCGTGTCTACGCACGCCCCGCGTCGCCATGGTAAGCTATACACACTGATGACAACTGAGTTCTAATGTCAAACTGTGTGTAATGTCAAATGTAACTCCTCCGGGTCAATCGGTAATCAGCACTAGCTGCCTTATAGTTCTATATGAGCTCTGCTTGGGTGCATTGTATATATTTCACATCTTACACCCATTACGGCTGCACTATATCCCATCTAGACAGGGAGGGTACAGAAGTGAACACACATATCCCGTGTCATATAGCATGTGTCCGTATCTCCAACAGATAATTATGCCACTCCAATAGTCATCATAAAGATAAATACGGACCTATCGTGCATCTCCATGCAGCATTACTCAACATACCAGACAATTATGGATAAATAATATGACAGGACTAGCAAGTGTGATCCCATTGTCAGAAAACGTGTATACAATAGGGCATATTGGCGTATATGGGTAAGTACCCAAGGACAATCCATGTTTAATAGCAGAATAGTAAATTGTAATAGACGTAAAACAATGATCCCCAAAGAAACTTGACACCAGAGACAAATAGAGGCTCAGCAAATGGATGTACTCGCAAAAGATAGTGATCTTAAATAAAACAAGAAAAAGAGAGCGATTCGTTGAGACCACGTGGGTATACACAGTTCAACCTGTAAATCCACCTCGTTTCTCTCTGGAGGATTAATCTGTCCCAATCGCCTCCACGTATAGGCGGTCGGACAATATCAATGCCCCTGAATTGTAACACATCTGATTTCCCTCCGTGTTTCTCCCAGATGTGCCTAGCAATCGGTGTGTCCATATGTCTTTTGACGTCACCAACATGTTCCCCTATTCTTCGTCTGAACTCACGTTTGGTCTTACCCACGTAGTTCAGACCGCACGGGCACGTGGCCAAATAGATCACACCTGCTGATGTACAATTGATGAAGCCTCTGATAGTGTATTTCTTGTCGTCATTCATATCTCCAAACTCCTTGCAGTTCACAACCAATGGACAAAATTTACATTTGCCACATTTAAAGCACCCATTGGGCTGTCTGCTCAGCCACGTTTCCCTTTGAGGGGGTGCACAGAAATGGCTTTTGACCAATCTGTCACCGATGCTCCGCACCTTCCTATACACAACCTGTGGCTGGGGTGGAAGAAAAGCCTTTAAGTCATCATCCTGCAAGAGGATCTTCCAGTATCTATTAATAATCTCTCTGATTTGATAGGCGTTGCTACTGTACTCCCCAATTATACGTAGCTCACTTCTCTCAAAGTCAGATGGTTCATTTTGGTTCTTGGGGACCAATAATCCTGCCCTGTCCTCTCTTAATGCCTTTTGATAGGCTTCTTTAAGGGGTTTTTGTGGATACCCCCTCACGCTGAATCTTTCCCTTAGATCACAGGCTTGTTTTTTGAAAGTTCCCAGATCCGAGCAGTTTCTTCTCAGACGGAGATATTGTCCCCGAGGAATCCCCCTAAGTAAGGATCTCGGGTGGCAATTCTCCCATCTGAGAAGACTATTGGTGGAGGTACTTTTCCTATACACTCTGGTGTTAAGTGTACAGTTTTGGATTTTTTGGGAAAAGCTCAAATCCAAAAATGGTAGCGTGTACTCATTCCATGTATAGCTGAACCTAAGTCCTATGTTATTATCATTTAGGGACTCAGCAAAGGTTTCAAAAGATGGTCCATCACCCTTCCACAGAATGAAAATGTCATCAATGAACCGAGTCCACATTAAAATGTTATCGGTCCATTTATCATTCTCATCATTAAATACCATCGTGTTCTCCCACCAGCCCAGGAACATATTTGCGTATGTGGGAGCACTAGGGCTCCCCATTGCAGTGCCCCAGAGCTGGTGGTAGATTTTACGGTCGAACACGAAGGTATTTCTTTCAAGGGAGAATTTAAGGAGTGACAGAATAAGCTCATTATGTCGCTTGAATTGGATTCCTCTAGACTCCAGAAAGTAGCTTATTGCTTTCAAGCCCTCCTCATGAGGTATCGAGGAATAGAGTGCCTCTACATCTATACTGCAGAGCAGTGTATCATGATCAACTACAACGCCTTCAAGTTTGAGGAGTAAATCGGAGGTGTCCCTGATGTATGACGGTAAAGTGGTCACAAATTCTCTCAGGTTCCTGTCAACATAGATACCATTATTTTGGGTAAGACTACCTATTCCGGAGACAATAGGCCTCCCTCTTAGCGGGGTTGTTCCCTTGTGGACTTTTGGCAGCCCGTAAAAGGTCGCCATTCTAGGAAATTCCGGTAGTAGGAAGTCATACTCAGATTTGTTAATAAGTCTATTTGATATAGCTTCATCCAACAGACCTTTCAATTCAAGTCGAAAGGAGGGTAAAGGATCCTTCTTCAGCACTTTATAAAAGGTCCTATCCTGAAGTAAATTAAGGCACATCTGTTGATAATCAATAACATCCATTATCACCACATTTCCCCCCTTATCCACTGACTTGATTATAATAGACCTATCACTCTCTAGATCTTTTAGAGCCCTTCTTTCTGTTCTAGATAGATTGTTCGAACCTTAGATTATTGGGTCCAGATGTTTGAGTTCTCCCATGACAGTTTCAAAAAAAGCGTCAATACAGGAGTAGGATTGAGGTGGTGGCATGCGAGAGCTCTTTTTGTGCAAAGTGGTAAAGGGGCCCTCGCCAACCGATCTTTCCTCTTCAGATAGGATACTACATAATGTTCTTACTCCAATGAGATCACCAGGTTCCAAACCCAAACTTTCACATTCTTTTAAATCCTTTTTATGGAAAACTTTGGCCCATTTCAATTTACGAATAAAGAGACTGAGATCTTTTGCCCACTCAAATTCCCTAAAGTGATTCGTGGGAACAAATGATAGTCCTCTCTCTGGGACTCTTCTCTCAGACTCGGAAATAGCTCATTTAGACAGATTTATGATCTGTAAATTATCTGCCTTAGCTATTTCACATTCGTCTCTTTGTTCCTTAGGGGGTATTGGGGCAGATGTCGATCTAAAAAAGGTCCCATAGATGCCGAGGAAGAGGATGAGGGCATGGACGCATTCCGTGGTTTTCTACCTCTACCCTTCTTTCCTTTTCCTCTCCCCCTAGTTCCTTGCGAGTAAGGAAATCTTCTTTCTGATTCTGAATACTCAGCTTCAGAAGAAGAGATATCCGTCTTAGTCTCAGGTCTTCTACTGTTTTTAGTTAACAGACAAGAGTAGGCCCTCCCTTCTTTAAAGTCAGATAAATCTCTTAAAAAGAGGTTATGTTTTCTTTCCTTTATAAAATGCTGATGTCTCTGAATTTTATTACTCAACTCAATCTCTCGTGTTTCAAAGTCGGGTTCAGTCTTGAACTGAGAGTAAGCTCGGACTGCACCCGCAATTTCTCTTTCAATTTATCAAAATTATTCCTCTCCTCTTCTAGTAGTATCTGCATGAAGCGGAGGGACGATTCAGTAGCTTCTTTCTCCCACTTAGCTACCACTGACTCAGTTCTCAACCTCTCAGCTGGCACTAGTGTAATACGAAGTCCTCTTGGGACTATCCTTTGTTGAATATAATTATTAAGAGATTGAATCTCCCACAAGGAGGTTATATACTCTTTATGGAACCTAGTTAGATCTCTAAATGCTAGTTTGATCGTCGGGGAGTAAGTAGGTGACAACAATGTTTTCTCTGAAAAAACCTCTTGTGCATCTGGTAGCCAAGAGTTGGGATCAATGTTAGTAGAAACAAATCCTGCCATTACATAGAGATAACTAAATTATAAATCCTAAAGTGTCCTTATTCTACTAAGGAATGAATAAACTACAAAAAGCACAAAATCTATCGAACCATTCCCCTAAAATATAACTTTTAATAATATTCCCATAAAAGATCACATGTAAACAATAATCTAATCAAGAAAAAAAACCTAACGAAGGTAAACAAAAGTCCCCAGGAGTAGATCCCAGAATACCTAAACATCCCTATTGGTAACTGTTATCTCCCTCAAAATGGGGAACCCCCCCCAAAAAGGGCCCCCGCAAAACACCCCCTTTGTATGCCCTATCAGTCCCTCCAAATCTGATATGGGAGACATACACGAAAGGGTAAGAAACGAAAAACAACACACTCACATAAAAATTTACATCAAAAAAAGGCAAATAAATCCCCAAAAAGACTCCTAAAACGACCCCCCGGGGTTTTTCGTCCCACCTCGGGGACCCCCAATGGGGTACAGCAAACAATAACCAAAACAGCATGGTTGTGTTAGTAAAGGATAAAAACAAAAACCCAACTGAAGAGTAAATCATCTCAAAGCAGTGTCCCCTATCTCCAAAAGGACAACCCCCAGATAGAGAGAAAACAGAGTTGATGTACCCACGGGGGGGTTCCCCGGAAATGTTTCCCCACCCCGGCCCCTCACAAACTGACTTTTTATAAGTCTGTTACCTCCCATTAACAAGAATTCCCCCACTCACACCGCAATATTAAGTCCCCGGTACCTGTCAGTTGAAAGAAACTCCTCCGAAGCGGAAAACACGCGTCCTAAAAGTCCATCGCGCATGCGGGGACTTTAAAAATGGCCATCTGATAGATACCCCTCAGTGCGCATGCGCAGATTAGTAAAAAAGGGGGCCCAACCCGCCCCCCGTGGGGGGGGGGGGGGTCCTCCGGGAAATCGGTAATCACACTAGCGCCTTTTAGTTCTAAATGACCTGTGGGTGCATTTATTTTTTTCACTCTTAAACCCATTACGCTGCACTATATCCCATTAGACGGGGGGGGTACGAATGAACCACATATCCCTGTCAATACATGTGTCTGTATCTCCAACAGATAATTAGCCATCCAAAGTCATCATAAAAATAAATATGGACCTACGTGCGTCCCATACGCATTACTCAACATACCCGACAATTATGGGTAAAATATGACAGGACTACAAGTGTGATCCCATTTCAGAAAAAGTGTTAAAAAATGGGCAATTTGGGGTATATGGGGTAAAAAATACCCGAGGGCAATCCATGTTTAAAGGGGAATATAAATTGTAAAGCAAAAACAAATCCCCAAGAAAAATTACACCAAGACAAAAAAAGGCTTAACAAATGATTACCGAAAAATAAAGACTTAAATAAACAAGAAAAAGAGGCGATTTTGTTGGACCACGTTGGGATACACAGTTTCAACCCGTAAATCCCCCTCTTCTCTTGGAGGATTTAAACTGTCCCCAACGCCCCACGAAGGCGGGGGGACAATATCAAATGCACCGAATTGTAACACATTGTTTTTCCTTCATGTTTCTCCCAATGGCCTACAATCGGTGTGTCCAGGGTCTTTTGACATCACCAACATGTTCCCCTATCTTGTCGAACTCACGTTTGGGCTTTCCCCGTAGTTTAGACCGCACGGGGACGGGCCAAAAAGATCACCCTCTGATGTACAATTTAGAAGCCTCTATAGTGTATTTTTTTTTTCATCATTCATACCCCCAAATCCCTTGCAGTCACAACCAAAGGCAAAATTTTCATTTGCCACATTTAAAGCACCCATTGGGCTGTCTGCTCAGCCACGTTTCCCTTTGAGGGGGTGCACAGAAATGGCTTTTGACCAATCTGTCGCCGATGCTCCGCCCCTTCCTATACACAACCTGTGGCTGGGGTGGAAGAAAAGCCTTTAAGTCATCATCCTGCAAGAGGATCTTCCAGTATCTATTAATAATCTCTCTGATTTGATAGGTGTTGCTACTGTACTCCCCAATTATACGTAGGTCACTTCTCTCAAAGTCAGATGGTTCATTTTGGGTCTTGGGGACCAATAAGCCTGCCCTGTCCTCTCTTAATGCCTTTTGATAGGCTTCTTTAAGGGGTTTTTGTGGATACCCCCTCACGCTGAATTTTTCCCTTAGATCACAGGCTTGTTTTTTGAAAGTTCCCAGATCCGAGCAGTTTCTTCTCAGACGGAGATATTGCCCCCGAGGAATCCCCCTAAGAAAGGGTCTCGGGTGGCAACTCTCCCATCTGAGAAGACTATTGGTGGAGGTACTTTTCCTATACACTCTGGTGTTAAGTGTACAAACTGGATTTTTTGAGATACTCAAATCCAAAAATGGTAGCGTGTACTCATTCCATGTATAGCTGAACCTAAGTCCTATGTTATTATCATTTAGGGACTCAGCGAAGGTTTCAAAAGATGGTCCATCACCCTTCCACAGAATGAAAATGTCATCAATTAACAGAGTCCACATTAAAATGTTATCGGTCCATTTGTCATTCTCATCACTAAATACCATCGTGTTCTCCCACCAGCCCAGGAACATATTTGCGTATGTGGGAGCACTAGGGCTCCCCATTGCAGTGCACCTGAGCTGGTGGTAGATTTTGCGGTCGAACACGAAGGTATTTCTTTCAAGGGAGAATTTTAAAGGAGTGAAGAAAAAGCCTTTTATGTCCTTAATTAATTCCTCTAGACTCCAGAAAGTAGTTATTCTTTAAAGCCCTCCCATAGGTATGGGGAAAAGAGTCCCCTCAGATCTATATGCAGAGAGTGTATCTGACAACTCAACGCCTTCAATTTTTGAGAAGTAAATCGGAGGTATCCCAGTTGACTTAAAGGGGGTTACAAATTTTTAGGTTTTGTAACATAAATACCATTATTTTGGGTAAGTTTTTATATTCCCGGAACATAGGCCTCCCTTTTTAGGGGGTTGTTCCCTTGTGATTTTGGCACCCGTAAAGGTCGCCATTCTGGAAAATTCCCGTGTGGGGAAGTCATACTCTTTTTTAATAAGTCATTTGACAAAGTTTCACCCAACAGATTCAATTCAAGTCGAAAGGAGGGAAAGGATCCTTCTCGTACTTTTATTTCAGGCCATTTTTTTGAAACCTTTGCTGACCCCTAAATGTAATAATTAGGATTTGGGGTTCAGTAACATGGAATGAGTCACGCTCCCATTTTTGGTTTGAGTATCTCAAAAAACCCGTTTGTACACTTAACACAAGTGTATAGGAAAAGTACCCCCAAAAATGTCTTTAGATGGGAGAATTGCCCCCCGAGACCCTTACTTAGGGGGATTCTCGGGGAAATTTCGTCTGAGAAGAAACTGCTCGGATCTGGGAACTTTCAAAAAAAAGCCGT
This sequence comes from Phyllomedusa bahiana, assembly GCA_025379985.1. Lineage (NCBI taxonomy): Eukaryota > Metazoa > Chordata > Amphibia > Anura > Hylidae > Phyllomedusa > Phyllomedusa bahiana. Next base: position 19,583 of record JAODAL010049164.1, read on the forward strand.
GATCAAGGGAAGATTCAGGTGGGGGATCCACAAAAACCCCTTTAAAAGAAGCCTACAAAAGGATTTAAAAGGGCGGGGCAGGATTATTGGGTCCCCCAAAAAACCAAAAATAAAACCATTGATTTTGGGAAAAGTGAGCTTATAATTGGGGAGTACAGTAGAACCCCTTCAAATCAGAGAGATATTAATAGATTGGAAGTTTCCCTTGCGGGGATGTGATTTAAAAAGGCTTTTTTTTTCCACCCCCCCCACGGTTGTGTAAGGAAGGTGCGGAGCCGGGACAGATTGGTCAAAAGCCAATTTCTGTGCCCCCCCTCAAGGGAAAATTTGGGACAGCACCCCAATGGGTTAAAAATGTGGAAATGAAAAATTTTGCCATTGGTTGTAAACTGCAAGGAGTTTGGAGGTAGAATGAACAAAAAAATCCCTATCGGCTTAAAAATTGTAATCAGCAGGTGTGTCTTTTTGGCCATTTGCCCGTGGGGTTAAATATGGGGGAAAGACCAAAGTGAGTTCGGACGAAGAATGGGGAAAACATTTTGGTTTGAGTCAAAAGACACATGGACACACCGATTGAGGCACTCTGGGAAACATGGGGGGAAAATCAATGTTTTAAAATTAGGGGATTGATTTTTTGTCTACCGCCTTTTCGGGAGGCTTGGGAAGATTAACCCCAAGAGAGAAACGAGGTGGTTTTTACAGGTTGACTGTGATCCCCACGTGGTCTCAAGAATCGCTTCTTTTTCTTGTTTTTTTTAAAAAAATTTTATCTTTTGCGGTACATCCTTTTGCGGCCTCTTTTTGTCTCTGGTGTCAAGTTTCGGGGAAAAGTTTTATTATTACAATTTACTATTTGCCAAAACCGGAGTCCCGGGGGAAAATTACCCAATAGCAAAAAATTGGCCCTATTTATACACGCGACAATGGGATTTCCCATTGTTAGGGGCCTGTCAAAAAACCAAATTGTCTGGTTTTTGGGTTTGAGAATGCCTGTATGGGGAGGGGGGTCCATATTTCTTTTGGGGGATATTTAAGTAGCAAATTACTGTTGGAGATACGGCACAGGCTATAGACACGGGTTTTGGTTCCTTCTGTCCCCTCCCCGTCTAGATGGATATAGTGCAGCCGAAATGGGTGTAAGATGTAAAATATATCTCCCCCAAGCGGGCTAAATAAAAAAAAAAAGGCAGCTAGTGCTGATTACTGATTTCCCGGGAGTTACATTTGACATTACACAATTTTGAATTAAAACCCCAGTTTCATCAGGGGTTATAGTTCCCATGGCAGCGGGGCGTGATAGCCCGGCGGATTCGGCCACTTATAATCTGGCGCGCACGAGGTGTTTATCAATCGGTCTTTAAAGTCCCCGGCATGCGCGTTTTAAATTTTTGAGACCCCCGTTTTTTCCCCTCGGTTCGGGGGAGTTTCTTTCAACGACAGGTACCGGACTTAATATGAGGTGTGGGGGAAATTCTTGACTTAAGGGGGTAAAAACCCTTTTAAAGATCAGTTTGTGATGGGAGCCGGGGGGGGAATCATTAGGGCAACCCCCCGTGGAGTCATAAAACTTTTTTTTCATTCTGTTTGGGGGGTTTTTTTGGAAGCCAGGGCCACTGTGTTAGATGATTTCTCTTCAAGAAAGGATTTGTTTTACCCTTTTATCTAACAAAAACATGCTGTTTGGTTTATTGATTTTGTGTCCCATTGAGGATCCCTGAGAGTGGGACGAAACGCTGGTCTGGGGGTCGTTATAGGGTCTTTGTGGCATTTATTTGCCAGTATTTGATTGTTTTAATTTTTATGTGAGTGTGTTGTTTCCCCCCACAGAAAAAAGAGATAAAAATAGGAATATAGAAAATCTACAGATCAAAAGAAAAATTCCCAAAACAATAAACTTTATAGATATGTATTAAAATAATTTTCCTTTATAATAAAAAAGGCCCACCTATAGACATTACCAAATATGCAATGTAAAAGTGAAAGTACCCCCGGGGTATATCAGTACCTAAAAACAAAAGCAAGTGGTCAAAGTCTAGCTAATCACAGCAAAAAAGACATTGTACCAAATACCTATTAGCAGGGAGAAGTGCCCTATAAAGGGAGGAAAATGTGGTCAAAAATGTGGTCAAAAACTGACGGCTCTGAAGACCTTGTCACAGTAGACTCCTTTGCCCCATTGGACCAGTATATATCATATAATAGAAAAGCACTATCGCTATCACTTATACTAGTCCTTACTCCAGATAGAGCACTCGCCCCGAAAAGGGCGACCCCACCTCTCTGGCGACTCACCCTAACTAACTAAATTATACAGTCAACATACATAAAGAACACAGACATAAGTCCCGACGCGTTTCCCCAAGATATGGTTCATCAGGGGATAATAATTATACATCTGTGATGAGAGATGATGATGGTCCAAGTGATGGCATGATGAGGCCATAAGTAAGTGCCAGACAGTATATCACTTATATACCCACCCCTATTAACCAAATAACTACTCAGCCAATCCAATGCCACTTTACTCACCAATGATACAGGAGTAAAGTCCTTGCACATGCTCAATAGCAAAACAAAGACGTCAAACACCACATGTTCCGCGCGCCTCCCATTCCGCCAAACCGGAAGTGACAAACTGGAAGTGGCAAACCGGAAGTGGCAAACCGGAAGTGGCAAAACGAAAGTAATTACACTTCAGCACTTGCGCCCCAAATAGGAACTAGACTGGCGAAACGAGTGCAAACGCGCACGCGCCCCAGTCCCCACCGCGCAACTAGCAAACCAGTGCACACGCGCCCCATAGACAAGGGCACACTCGGGAGTCCCTAAGAGTGGGACGAAACGCTGCGTCTGGGGATCGTTATAGGAGTCTTTGTGGCATTTATTTGCCAGTATTTGATAGTAACTTTTTATGTGAGTGTGTTGTTTACAGTTTCATTACCCTTTCAGTGTATGTCTCCTATATACTAGATTTGGAGGGACTGATAGGGACATACAGAGGATAGTTTTGCTGGGTCGCCCTTTTCAGGGCGGTTCCCTATCTTTGAGGGAGAGTAGCAGTTGACCAAATAGGGATAGTTTAGGTACTTACTGGTATCTACTCCCTGGGCACTTTTGTTTACCTTCTGCTTAGGTTTTTTTCTTGATTAGATTATTGTTTACATGTGATCTTTTATGGGAATATTATTAAAAGTTATATTTTAGGGGAATGGTTCGATAGTTTTTGTGCTTTTTGTAGTTTAATCATTCCTTAGTAGAATTAGGACACTTTAGGATTTATAATTTAGTTATCTTCATGGAAGTACACAAAAAGGAATTGTTGACCAAAATAGATTGCAACATGTCTTGCCAAGGCCACCTGGATGTTCGGTGCCTGTGGGAAAATGTTCTATGAGACAAAAGTAAAATGTTCTATGTTTGGAAGAAACAGAAAATTACACCCTGTCATCAAAACCTCTTCCCAACTGTGAAGCACAGTGAAGGGATTTTGGGAATGCTACTTTAGGGTTTGGCATCTTGTGACCTCTAAGAGAGCATTGAATTAAGTCTCTTACCGCCAAGGCCAGTTTTGGGCCCCATTTTTCAAATATGACGTGTCACTTTGTCTGGGAATAATGTTTAAATGCTTTTACCTATCTTTTACCTACTAGGGTTTTTAAAAAGGGGGAGTATTGTTGGTTTAAGCAAATTATAGTCCTCACCCTGCCATAGCCCCTTTGTGGCCCCTGTCCAAGTTAGCCCGTAAGTGTGATTAATACCAGAATTAAACCAGGATTAAAAAAGGAAAAATTGCAAGGTACCCTACATTTCTTTCCCCCTAAAGCCGCTAACAGTCAAACACAAAGCTTTACTTTCCCCATTATTGCAACTCCCCCTCCTCACACTTTTTCCTATCCCAAACCCCCTCGCTGGATAATGGTCTAATCCCCCCGCATTCTACCTTCAACCTGTCTCGCCACCAACCTCTTCCCCACTGTTATTGCCCCCCGTCCCAAAAAAACCCCTGCAAAACTAAAGTCTTTCCTACCCCCACCGCTCACCCTCTCACTGCTCCTTCTGGCTTCGGGGACATACCCCCCAACCCGGGACCCTCCCAGACATCCCACCATCGTCTCTGCCTCTTTAACGTTTAAACCCACTAAAAATTTCCCTTTAAACCCCTTTAAACCTGAAGCATCCCCTGACCCGCTCCCCGCCCCTTCCCCTTTGGGAGCTTCGGAATGCCGTCTGTATGTAATAACTTTTAACAACAGACTTGTTCATCTCACCAATTTCCTTTTTGGGTTGAAAAACCCTGGTGCCCCGTCTGACACTGTTTTTTCCCCGCCGCACTCTCTTTAGGGGCCCCAAACTTACCCACACCCCCCCTGTTAGAAGCATGGGGGAGGTGTCGGCCCCCTCCTGCGACCCTTTTTCCTTTGCCCCCACCCCACCTCTGCCTCCCTCAACTTCCTCCTTTGGGGTGCACTCTGTCCGCATCTACACCCCCCCCAACCCCCAATGGTTTATCTCCCAGCCACCCCTGTCGCCCCTTCTCGCCCCTTTTTTTCCGGGTTTCCACTTTCTTTCCCCCGACACCCCCATATCATCATGGGGACTTAAATTCCCAACGACAACCCCCACTCGTTCAACAAATCCTTTCACTCGCCCTCCTTCGCTTCCCGTGGATTCAGGACCACTCAAAAAATTGGACACACACGGCCCTCATCTTCCCCGGGTTTGCCCCCCTATCTGCCTCTCAAACTCCCCCACCCTTTCGACCACAACCTGCTTCCCTTTCTCCCCCATCCCCACCCCCCTGCCCCTCCTTCTCATTCCGACGTCCCGCGGGAACCCTACAAAAGCCTCCCCGCCCCCTTTCTCTGACTCTCTTGCCCTTTTTCAACCATCCCCTTTTAATGACCCCAGACCACCCCCACTTTTACAACCACACAAACACCCCCTTTGACTCTGTTTCCTCCACAAAAACAAAAACCCAAAAAGTAAACGATAACCCGGCAAAAGACTCCACTAAAAAACTGGGGGCATTTTCCAAATTGCAAACGCCGCGGAAGAAAACCCTCCACCGATGATTTTCCCTTAAAAAACAATCATACAACTTTTAAAATCTCATCACCTCCCCCCAAACAATACTTCCCACTCTCAATCCCCCTGTCTCATTTTACCCAGACAATTATTAAAAACCTTAACTCTCCCCTCCGCCCCCCAGCTTTCCCCTCCCCACCCTCCTTTAGCAGACAATTTTCCCTTCCTTCCCCAGAAGATCAACCAATCAAGAAAGTTCGTCCGCAGTCCCCACCACCCTCCTTACTTTTGAAAAACGCTCCCCCCCCTTACCTCTTCCCCATTGTCCTCGACAACCTTTCCTCTTTACTGCCCAAACCCCCAAACCTACTCCCTGTAGCTTGATCCATGCCATCCCCCACCCAGACCTCAGCGCTTTTCATCCCACCCTCACCCATCTCTTAACCCACGTAACCTCTGGCAATTTTTCCCCTTCCCCCCTTTTAAAAATGCTACATCACCCCAATCCTCAAAAAAACAACCCTTGACCCCCCCTGTCGGCCAACTATCGCCCCATGTCACTGCTCCCTTTTGCTTCCAAACCCTCGAGCGCATCATTTACTGTCCCCCCACCTCTCCTTCAAATCTTTCTTGAACCACTACAATTGGTTCCCCACCCCCCCCTCTACCAAACCCCCCTAACCAAGGGCACCAATGACCAGCAATCCAAACCTCACGTCCTTTTCTCTGTCCCTCCCCTTAGACCTGCCCTGCCTTTTACACTGTCGACCATTCCCTCCCGCTAAAAAACCTCCCTCCCCCGGCACACGGGCTTGGCCTTCCTGGAACTCCTCATATCACTGATCGGACATTCAGCGTTTTAAAAAAAAAAAAAAAAAAAACCGTCCACCTCCCCCCCCGGGCCCCTTTCTGTTGGGGTCCCTCAGGGCAGTCCGGTCCTTTAATTTTTCTCTTACACCTTTGGCCCCGGGCACTCTTAGCCTCACACGCTTTCATTACCACCTTTGCTGGATACCCAATCTAATCTCCCGGGCCCCGATGTTACCTCTCTCTCTCCCGGGTCCAGATGTCATCTCCATTTTCCCCTCTTCTCACACGTCTCCTAAAATAAATGTGGGGAAAACGAATCATCACTTTCCACCACCCAACTTACCCTTGCCCCTGATTCTCTATTTCAGTAATGGGATAACCTCACCGTTCCCAAATCCCTCCTGGGGAATCCCAACCCGCTCTATCTTTCAAACCACACATCCAAGCCCTCACCTCTGCCTCCGCCTCCCCCGAAAAAAATACTCTCGCATCCCTTGTTCTCAACTTGACATACAAAAATGCTGGTCCATGCCCTTGTCCTCCCCCCTAGACTACTGCAAACCTTCTCTGTGGCCCCCCGTCTGCACCTTGTCCCCCTTTAAACAAATTTTCCAACTCTGCTGCCCGTCTTTTCCACCTCTCTCCCCCCTACTCCTCTGCCTCCTCCCCCGTCAACTCTTTACTGGCTCCCCATTGTCCACGAATTCTTTTAAATTTCTAACCCGACCCACAAGGCTTCCATGACTCTCCCTCCAACATCTCTGCCTTAATCCCAATCCCCCCTACGCAATCTCCGCTCCTCACAGGACCTTCTTCTCGTTTCCTTATCAGCTCCCCACATAACCGTCTCCCAAAACTTCTCTCGGCTTCCCCCCCAACTCTGGAATCAAGCCCCCCACATAGACCCCTCCACTTTCACCCGCCAAAACCCAAATTTAAAATCCCTTTCTTCAGGGTTGCCTATAAAACAAAAACCCCGTGCCCCTACACCCCCCACAAAATGTCGCCCCAAAATTTTGTTCCCTTTTTCCCCCCCCTTGTAGATTGAAGCCCCCGCGGGGAGGGTTTCCCCTCTCCTCTGTCTGCCAATTGTCATTATACTTATCATTGTATCGTTGACTTTGTTTTTTGTAACCCCCCCGAATGTACAGCCCCTGGAACTAATGGCGCTTTAAAATAAATAATAATAATAATTGCTTCGTCAGTTAGCCTGTTTTAGTGCTCTCACAGCCTCTCAGTTACAGAAAATCAGGGGCATTTCTTCCCCTCCCAGCTGGGTGTTTCTTAACTGAAGGGGATGACATCATCCCCCCTCCCTTCACTGTCTGTGCAGGTTCATGAGTCAGTGTTTGTTTAACATCAGAGGGAGGTGACAGCACAGCTTGGCTTTTCCACCGCCCCTGTCTGTGTGCATGAGTGTGATACAGACAAGCCAGCCAGGGAGAGAGGGGGCGGGGGAGCACTATGCTAATGTATACAATCACATTACAGGCTAGTGAGGCTGGGGAGAGAGGGGGCGGGAGAGCACTATGCTAATGTATACAATCACATTACAGGCTAGAGCGGCCTGGGAGAGAGGAGGCGGGGGAGGAATGCAGTGATGTGTTACACAGATTCAGGGCAACTGCGCATGCGCGGAATTTGTGTAATACTGAATGACAGAGCGGGGGACGCACGACCCGGCCGGCATCACGGAGCATGTGCAGGAATGCGCTCTCCAGTGATTCTGACCGGGGGACGGCCGGAATGCAAATTAGAAGACCAGGAGGCGGGATCCGACCAGGACCCGGTAAGTTTGTTTACAGAAACACAGAATAAGGGACACAGAGAAAACTAAACAGCTTTGCTAATGACATCCAATTGCAAAGTTATTTGTTTTCACTGTCCCCTTATTCTTAGACCCATTTAATGAAATGATACAACCCCTTTAAGATTGTTTTCGCATTACATATTGTGCTATACTTTTGTGATAATTTTGGCCAATACAGTCTTAGTAAATTTGTGAGAAATATTAAAGTTTTGTAAAAAATTGTCATTTTTAAAGTATACTTTAAGTTGACATTATTTTAAGTTGACATTATATTGTAAATGTATTTTATTTTAGGACATAATAAGGCTTATAAATGTAATAGCATTTTTTTAAAATTTTCAAGTAAATTTGCATCACAGATTTTGTTATGAACCAGTTTAGTTCTGATGTGGCTTTGAGGAGCTAGTATGAAAGATACCCCCTTAAATCACCCCATTTAAAACTGAACCCCTCAGAGTATTCAAAACAGCATTTAGGCAGTTTGGTAACCCTTTAGGTGTTTTATAGAAATTAATGCAAAATGTAGGTGGAATTTCGGGGAGGAGGGGGTTCAGATTTTCAATGTTAATAAATTTTTACTGGAAAACAGTAAATGTTAATGTCACAAACACAGACATAGAAGTGGATCCACTGGTCCGCCGCAAGCGATGGCGTAAGCCACGCCAGGGAACGGAATCTAAGTAGACCCGGGTTTTCACCCGAGCCCCCCGCAAAGCGGAAATTTACTTGCTGCGGCGGGAGTCTACCAGGTCGTTTACCCCTGACGTGACTTGCTTGCGGTGGCAGCCAAAGTATAGCGTGGTGCAGAATCGTCAGGGAGGCTTGTAGTCAGGGAAAGGCAGAAGGTCAGGGCAGGCGGGGAATGGTTCGTGTCGTGGATAGGCAGTAGGTCAGGACAGGCGGCAAGATGCGTGGTCGAGGAACGGAAGCTAATGGTATGGTACACGGTAAATCAGAACAAGGTTTGGAACGCTTTCTCAGTAGGCTAAATGGCACTAAAAATCCCGGGAAAAGCCCCAGAAAGGGGAGGCTTAAAAAAAGGGCAGTGAACCCGGGAATTTGCCAATTACCGGTGCATGGCCCTTTAAATTTCACAGAGCCGGGCGCGCGCCTTAGATGTCGGGAATGGCCCCGCCCTTAGATGTCGGGATCCGCGC
>JAODAL010049165.1:0-28383 GCA_025379985.1 Phyllomedusa bahiana
TTTGAGGCAGCATTTGTTCATACAAAATTAAGGGAAAGGAAGTTTTTTTGATACCAGATGTCCTCGTCGAACACCACCGAAAGGCATTTTAAAAGGGGGCTTGATTAATGTGTAAATTGAGTTTCCCCTGGGTGGGGAACTGTGAATCGACGACAGGGAAATTTGGGGATGAAGTCATTTTTTTGGAGTGGATTCTCCCACATATCAAAGGCTTTATTTTCTAAACTGTTGAGAATAATATAGTCCCATGTAAATAAATTGTAGATCGGGATGTTTTTAAAACCAAATGTAAATATTGATGGCACTTTAAAATATCCCTCAGGCGTAGTATATTTTAAAAAGATGGATGAAAATTACATAGTCTAAATATTAACCCCCTTCAAAAATAAATAGAAAAAAAAAAAAACAACAAAACAAAACCTGTTAAAATTAATTTAAAAGGAACTCTTCTATAGTTTGGTACTGTTATATGTGGCCTCTACCCCCAACGAAAGGCTATAATGCTTCCAATAAAAACCGTGGGGGGCCTTTAATTTTACGAGGCACGTTATAAATATAATGTTCCTGTCCATTAGGGCCTGGAGCTAACACAAACCCAAATTTCCACTATTTCATTAAGCCCGGGGGTTTTGAAGGGTTTTCAAGTAAACACCAATACAGTTCTTTTTTTTGAAGTTTTTGGAACCTTTTGGATTGTCCTCGGTACTTTACATTGGGGTGATTTTTAAATCCCCAAAATTTTGATGTTTATTTCTTTAAGTGATTGGCCCACTTTGTTTAAGATCACCCTTTTTTTATACTGCATCTTGCCGTTTAACCTCACCCCAGTGGACATATGGTGCGCCTACGTACGTATAAAGCATGTAATTGGTCACATAAATGACAAATTAATTTACAAGACAAGGGTATTTGATCGGAATTTTTCTTTTGTTATACATGATTCTATATAACTACTTGTGGTGATACTTAAAAAACATAGGCACCTAGAGATTTTCATGGGAAGCACCAAAAATTGAAATCGTTTATCTTTTGGTTTTTATTTTTTGGTACTCACTGGGGCTAATATACTTTTTTAAATTTGGGCCTTCTGTAAATAATTGGGTTTTTTTTTCAGGGAAAGGTTTTAAAACCCAAAACAGGGGGCCTTTTTTGGGGAAGGGGGGGGATGGGCCAATGTTTTTTGTAAAGGGGGTTCCCTGATTTTACTATTTTAGGAAATTTTATTGTGTGATAAGGGGGGCATTTTGTCCCCTCCCACTTTCTTTCATCTGTCCTTTTTTGGTCACCTTTTTTTAAAACATTTTTTTTTTGTGGGCAAAGAAATTTAGTTTTTTTGTAGGCATCAATTTTAAAAGTTGTTTAAGGAAACAATTTTTTAACCTGTAAATCTTTTTTTTCCCAAAATTTTTTTTGTTTTTTTTGAAAGTGCACTTCTGAAACAGGGGTTTTTTTCTTACTCTTATTCCCAAATTTGGCCATAAGGGGTGTTTTTTTTAGCCAGGGGCTTATTATTAAACACTAGAAAATTTTAAAATAACTGTTCCCCGGGCTACTGATTTTGAAATAATTAAATTTAAAAAAATTTATCATTGGGTTTTTTAAATTTTTTTAATTTAAGGGGAAATTTAAATTTTTTTGGGAATTCCATTTTGGGGGGTAAATTAATTCCAAAATTAAATTATTGTTTAGTTTGTAAGGAACTTTTGTTAATTCCTTTCCGGAACCTTCCAATAATGAAATTTAAGGGGCATCAATTAATCCCTTTTTTTTTAAAAAATAATATTGGGGGAAATCTTTATATTATATTTTTTAAGTTTCCCCTTTTTAAAAAGCCCCATAAATAAGTTGTTAAAGAGGGCCCCAAATTTCGGGGACCCCTTGGGGGTTCCCTTTTAACCTTCCCCGGGAAAAGGGTTTCCCTTGTATTTTAAAGTATTTGTTTTTTTAAAACAAATTTCATCCCCCTTTTTAAAAAAGAAAACCCTAAAAGGGGACTTAAAGCTTTGGGGTCCTTAACAAGAAAGTTTTTCACACACCTACTCCAAGATTGTTTTGGATATGGAATAAATGAGCAAAATAAATTTTTTTGAAGTATGGATTTTTTTTTTAAAATTTTAAATCAGAAAGAATAGTGAAAAGGTGACTGGAATCTCTGAGATGACTTATTTTTTGCCCCAAAATTTTTGCGATAAAGACAATAAAATGGGACAGATTACTAGTGGTGAGAAATTTCCTAAAATTTTTCGGCCCCAGGGGGAGAGAAGATTTTTTGGAGCTTTGGCAAAAAAAGAAAAATGGTGTATTGGCCTTTGATGAATAAAAATTGTTTTATTTTGTGTAAAGGCCGTGAAGGCCAGTTGAAAAAAAGTACTATTTTTTTTTGTAAATTGGGGAATGGATCATTTAAAACAAAATAGGTAGTATTTTTTAAATCTGGGGGGTTCTTTAGGGATTCCCTATGTAAATCATACCCCCCCTTTATCAGGGGTGTAATAATCCTTTTTTTTTGCGCAGATTCTTAACCTAGGGATTTTCTTTTGTTTTAAGTTAGTTTTTGACATTATGGGGTTTTAAAGTTTTTGGATATCAATAGTCCCAAATTTCCCTGAAAATTTTTAAAAAATGTCCCTGAGAGTGGGGGTAAAAGTGGATTTGGGTTTTAGATTGAATTTATTTAGTGAGTGCAATTTTATTGCAACTTTCTTGATTGGTTGTTGGATTTATTTTTAAAATGGCGTTTTAATTTTAAATTTTCCCCTATAAAATTGGTGAATGTCTGAAAAAGTGTGAATTGATCTAGTTTTTTTATTTGTAGGGGGAAAAGTAGAAACCCTTTGTGAGTAAATCAATTTCTCCTTTGGTAAGAGTATGACATGATAAATTAAATGTACCATTATCACCTAGAAAAGTAAATCGATCGTGGGGGTATTAGTTTTTGTGGCGTAAAAAATCTTTTTTTCCCCGAGGGGTTTCCCCCCCAAAAGCCCTATGGTATTTTTTCTTTTTAAAAAGGGTGCTTTTCCTTATTACAAATTTATCGTTGTTTTTTGGGGGAGTTTGTGCTAAAAAAAAAGCCCGATGGAATAGTGGGGCCCCAATTGTGAGGGTTTTTGACTCTATAAGACCACAGAGGTGTCGTGTTTCCCCGGGAAAAAAAGGGGGGAAAGGGGGGGAGGGCAAGAGACGGGAAAAACCCAACTGTCCAGTTTAGCGATTTAAACCTTTTTAAAATTTTTCAAATCGGGAAAAAAATTTAATTTTTGCTTGTTTGGGGTAAATTCTGGGTATTTTTATCAAAAAAAAAAATAGAAAACAGGGTCACCCGTATGGGGCAAGACATATAGAAGCAAAACCCCAAACGCAAAATTTCCCCTTTCTCAAAATCAAAAGCAATTTCAGTCCAAAAAATTTTATTGGGACAGCGAATTAAGGGTGCCAAGTATTGTTTTAAAAAAAAAAAAACTTGTTTATTGATATCCAAGAAACATTAAAAAATAAAAAAAAAGAGGGGATAGGTGGGGGGAAAAAGGGGTTTTTGCCGAGACAAACTTTTCTTGCCGATAAAATTTCTTTGGGACTAAAAAGTGCCCCTTTGTCATGGCAAGACTGGGAAAGTGAAAGTTTAAATACTTTCTTAAAATAAATTAAAATCAACAAATTTACGTGTGTGGCTCGAAACCGGGCAAGCAGCAAAAACCCTAAAGGGGAAAACGCCCAGCTGGAAACCCCTTTTATTTTTACTTAGTGGAAAATATTCCACTAAGTTACGATTCCCAGCCCCAATACAGAAAAAAATACAAACTAAAAGAAACTGCATTTTCTTTTGCACGGAGCAAGGGACGTGTGATTGGGGTGTTTCTATACTGTCCTGCATTATACCAAATTTGCTACACCCAAACCTTTTTTTTGATATACCCTAAATTTTTCCCGTTTTTTGGGGCCATGCCCCCAATACCTTGGGAGGAAAATTGATTTTTTTTTGAGGCTTGATTGGAGTGTATTTTTGGAATCATTTTCCCGGGAAAAATAACAAGGTTTTTTCCTTTTTTTTGTGCCAGTTTTTACTATGTTTGTGTTTCCCTAATATGGGATAAAACAATTTTAAAAAAAGAAAGAAACTGCCAAAACTTTAATAATGATCCAGACACCAGCCAGAGACACATAGAATTTGCCAATAAATTGAAAAATATGGAAAAACTCATGACACAAGAAATGCGGGTCTTTTTTGGGACCTAAAATTTAAAAAAAAAATAAAAAGGAAAAACGATTAAAATTTCCCCGGGGTCTTCAAAATAAAAAAAAGATTACTACCACCATTTATTCTATCGATTTTGTCACCAAGTGGAATCAGATTTTATCCAATTGGTCCCTACAGTTAATGGGGCTTATCACTGTACATGAGGAGAAAAAATTAGAAGGAATTGCTGCAAATAATTTAAAAAAAAGGACATTGGGGAAACCAAATATATAAAGAAACCCCTTCTTTGAAAAAAAATTTAAAAATGTAACAAGAAAATGTATGTAAAACTGAAGAAAATTTTTTAAGGAAAATTTAAAAAGACCAAAATTTTCCCAAAAAGACACATTTGATTTAAAAAACATAACCAATAACGAATGGGACGTGAAACTGATACAAGTACTCCAAATCTTTTTTTGACAAAACAGGGGAAAAAAAGTGGCGAAAAACAAAATTGTAAAAATAAACTTTGTTTTTTTTAGATTCAAATCTGTCTGATGTAAATACAGACAAATCAGAGGACACGCCATCAACTAAGTCCTATTATAAAAAATCCAAGAAACAAACAAACTCAAAGAATGCAAACATGCCCAATGAGGGTGGGGGGGTAGAAAACACAAAGCTAAATCAATGGATGAAAACAAGATACAACAACAATTTGGATCCTCCAGCTCCTCATTAGATGTTTTAAAGATTTCGGATATGGAACTTAGTCAAGATCACATTCAAGTTCTATCTCTAGGTCTGAATTTTGTGTTAGAAGGATTTTTTTTTTTCAACCTTGAAGGACATTAACAAATTTAAAAGAGACAGGAAATTTTTAACACATCACGAAAATCAATAAATTCAACAATACTAAAAATACATTTAAAGAACAATTATCACTAGAAAAACTTAGAACGACAAATTCTCAATCTTCCCCTGTGCCTCTTTTATTTCCCCAAAAAATTTTTTTAAAATTTTCCCAAACCAACATTTTTTCCTTTTTAAACGAGAAATTTGTCTACGATACTTTTTAAACTTTAATGAACCGACAGAAACACTTTAGACACTGTCCCCCCCCCAAATCCCATTATTCAAGTTTGTCTATGAAACAGAATAAGTCATTACAAGAATTAAAAAACAATGACAAAATTTAAAAATCAAAGGCACAAAAAGGGAATTGTATCTCAAAACCATGATTAAAAATTAACCAATTCTTTTAGCTTAGTGAAACCCCTACCATCAAAAATTTACCTTCATTCCCTACACTAAAGACCAAAAATATTTGTATAAGTTTGTATCAGAAGGCTTTACTATGGGAATATTCACAGAAATACAGATGGAGTACATACTGGTAGATAAACCCATATTCCCACCCTTTTTACGGCCTTTCCCCAAAAGTCCCAAAAATTACATCCGTTAACCGTCGTCCGATTGTATGGGCATGGGGTTTCTTTTTCTAAAAGATATCCAAGGGTTAGAAGGTTTGTTACAACCACAAATTTGAAGCGAGGCCGGGATATCTTAAAGAACCGCTGAATCCTAAAAAATTGAAGAGGAAAAATCGGGCAAAAAAAAGGGGTCCTGGTAATTTGTAATGTATCTTTGAATACTTCTACCCCACTCATTTAAAATTACTTTTTTCCCAAAAATTTTTGTTTGGCAAATTTTTTCCCCCTTTGAGGGCCAATAATTTGCAACTTAAAGGTGTGCCAATGGGGAAAAATTTTTCCCTCATTGCCCAATCTATTGAATGGTGGGAGCACATTTTCATTTTTACTGTGGACAATCCATTTGATCATGCCATCATTTGGTACTGCTGTGCCTATTTTTGTGGACTACCTCAACAATGATCTGTTTAATCTTAGTTTTACTTTTTATACACATAGGTCTACCTTTACTTTTTTGGATTTGGTTCTTGTTGTGTCACACCAAGAGGAGATTATTTCTTTTACTCATCGCAAGCCTTCAGCAGGCAACACAAAATTACATTTTTAAAGTTTTCATCCTCGACATACACACAAGTCAATCCCAGTAGGGTAAATGATCCGTTCAAAAAGAAACTGCAGCAAACAAGAACTTTATAAATTATAAGGACAGCAAATTTGTACCGGATTAAAAGCCAAGGGCTATCCCAGTTGGTAACTTCATAGAGCTTTTAATATCATTGCAAATAGGTCACGTGAGGAATTATTAAAAAAATCACAAAATAAGAGAAATGACACTAATCATACTCCATTCTTAGTTTTGAAGTACAATCAGCAGTTCAAACAAATTCGTGACATAGTTATCAATTACTTACTGTACATTTAGTAAAAGAAGATTACATCCTTGATAAGAAACTTTTAAGGGGGTAACATTTTTAACAAAGAAACCCAAAAAAATTGGAAAAAATTCTGTTTCCCCAATAATTACCAAAAGGAACACAGTCCCAAAAAGTTATCACCCCTAAAAGGGGTTTTTTTTAAAACCCTCACCGGCCACTTTATTTGGTACACCCCTTTTCCCCCCCTTGGGTCGTTTAAAACTTAATTTCTAATCACCCAAACACATGGCGGCAACTCAGTGCATTTTGGCCCTGTAGACATGGTCAAGACAATCTCCTCAGTTTCCCCAAAAGACAACAGAAAGGGGAAGAAAGGTTTATTTGAGTGCCCTTTTGAACGTGGCATGGGGTTTTTGGGGCCAGAAGGGCGGGCTGAGTATTTTTAGAAACTTTCTGACTCCTGGGATTTTCCGGGACAACCCTCTCTAGGGTTTTAAAAGGAATGGTCCGAAAAAAAAAAAACATCCATGAGGGGGGCATCCTGGGGCGGAAATCCCTTTTAGAATCCAAGGCAAAGGAAAAAAGGGCAACTGGTTCGAGCTGAATTTTGAAAGGCAACAGGACTCAAATACCCCCCCGTTTCCCAACCCAAGGGAGGCAAAAAAAAAAGCACTCTGCCGCACAGTACGGTTTAAAATTTTGGGGGCAATGGGCTACAGGGAGCAGAAAAACCACACCGGGCCACTCCTTTCAGCTAAGAACCTGAAACTGAGGCTCCAATTTGCCCAAGCTCATCGAAATTGGGCAGTAGAAATTGGTAAAAAGTTTTCCTTTGGGCTAAAGAGTCTCGATTTCTGCTGGAATTTGGGGTGGTAGGGTCAGAATTTGGCGTCAACCCAAAATAAAGCATGGGTCCCCCTCCTGCCTTTTTATCCCAAAGGTTCAGGGGTGGTGGTTGGGGGTTTTTATGGTGTGGGGAATATTTTTTGGTTTTTGGGACTCCCTTTTGGGCCCCTTGGTACCAAAAATCATCGTTTCAACCCCTTTTTTAATCTATGCCACGAAGAATTGAGGCAGTTCTGAAGGCAAAAGGGGGTCCAACCCGTTACTAGCATGGTGTACCTAATAAAGTGGCCGGTGAGTGTAGATGCGGTTCTAACCCTTGCAAAGTATGCAAATACGTACATCCATGTCAAACTTTCCAAGATTTACACACTTGTAAAACCTTTTATATCAATCAGTATATAAACTGCAATTCTTCTTTTGTAGTTTATGCAGTAAAGTGTACAATTTGCAATATCTTTTATATTGGATCTACAATTAGAAAATTGAAAACAAGAATTCTTGAGCACCTAAATGATATTACCAATACCTCCTTATGCATTAAAACTAATGTAGCAAAACATGTTATTGAACATCATAATTCAAACAGTAATTCTTTACAGGTGTTTGGCATTGAGAAAATTTCAAAACCAGCACGAGGGGGCAATTTGGAAAATATACTCCGTGATAGGGAAGCATTATGGATTATTACTCTTAATACTACTTATCCTAATAGCTTAAATTTTAGAAAAGAGACTATGTTTCACTATTAGAGTAAGATTTGCATATGTTTGTTACATTATTTCTTGTCATGTTCATTGTATTTTGTTATCTTATGTTGGCAATTGTTGTGCTCTTCTTTGTTTTTACTGCGTGTGTGGTCTGAGCATGGAGTATATGTTTGGGTCATTATTCCTATGTACTTTGCAGTTTTAGAGTCTTGTGCTTGCGCATGCCTGTGGTTGCCAATGCCAGGCTTGTACCTTTTTTCTGCAGGCTCGTAACTTAGCGGAATAGTTCCGGTCAAGTGACGGGTTTCCGGCCTGGAGCGTTTATCATCATGGCGTTTGCTGCTTGACGCGCTCAAGCCACACATGTGAGTTGTTGATTTTAATTTATGTATGTATGTATTTAACTTGGAGAGTTTCACATGCAGCCTTGCCATAACTAAGGGCACGTAGTGTCAGAAAAGCGTCGGCGAGTAAGGTGTCTCGGCACACTCCTTTTCCACCATGCCTCTTTCTATTTTTTAATGTTTCTATGGATATCAATAAACAAGCTTTTGGATTTTAACAATACCTGGCACCCTTCTTTCACTGCCCCAATCAACGTTTCTTGGACTACGTTTGAACCTGCATCTGTAGTATTTCTGCCTTCCATTACCATTGCCAGTTCCATCCTGCATCTGCCTCTGCCCTCTCGTTACCACAGTGATCCCTAGATCACTGTTGTGGGTTTCTCAATCAGTGCACCATCCATTTTAATGTTCTGTCTGATTGAGACAAAGTGTCTTTCATCGTCAGCCTGCTTTTAGGAGGAGCTTTGGCAAGGGCCTCATCTCTCTAGGAGCAAGGGGAACCACTGACAGTGGATCTTCATTACTTATTGGATGCCTTCCGTAAAGTCTTTGAAGACCTGGGTGCAATACCTCTGCTGCATCTTCTCTGCTCCGCCTCAGACAAGGTGATTCCACAGTAGGCCAATACGCCATTCAGTTCCGCACATTGACCTCTGAGCTTGCCTGGAATAATAAGGCCCTGGCAGTCTTCTGGGAGGGTTTTGCTGGGCAAATCAAAGACGAGCTGGCTGGTCATGACCTACAAACTACCCTGGATGGCCTCATAATTGTAGATACCAGGACTGACATCTGTTTATCAGAGAGATAGAGCATCGCCAGCAGACTATGTACTCCCAACCTCACAGTCTTCCTCGCCTTGAACCTATCTTTCCAAGTCTCCCTCACCTAGCACCCATGTTTTTCCAAGATGAACATATGCATGTGGAAAGCATTCATATAGCGGGAGGAACGCACTCGCTGGGTCAGTCCGAACTTGTGCTTATACTGTAGCAGTGTTGAGGCCCCTGTGTCTAGGTCTCGTGGGTGAGGCAGTCTCTGTTACCCCATGGGAATCAAGGAACTTCCTGTCGGTGCTCTGGGTAAGTTTGATAATGTTTGGTGATGTCTCTACATTGATCCTAACTAGTGATGAGCTATTCAGCCAATAATCTGATTCGAGTGGATTCCAGATTTTGCAATTAATCTCAGATTCCCATTAAAGTCTATGGGAGAGGAACACCAGGTTCATTTTTACACCCAAACAAGTGAGTTAAAGCTGGAATTAACATCCACAGCAGTAAACGGGATACATGGTACATCTTAGTCAAGACAATTAGGCTACAAGAGTCACAGAAAAAAAATTCACAGGCTAAAATAATCCATTCCGTTCAATTGCTAACCTAAAACATGAGGACAGCATAGCCACAGCAGGTACAGCGGTAGCAGCTGCTAAGGTGCCCCTTTGACACCAAACAAGACACCGGTATTGGTATTGGAAATGGTACATGATAACTGGCAGGAGACCCCTATCACTTTTTGCACCAGGGACCAACAACTTGTCATATATGTGATGGCCACTAGCAACACAGAAATAAAATTGGGTGCTACTTCATCGTTGTTTGAGACGAGAAATATAAGTAATATAAATGCTTACGTGGACCCCACAAGAAAGGGACACCCTGAACTCAGACTGTGGTGGATGCTATCTACGTAGAAATCACATTTGGTGCTATTTCACAGTGGCTTGAGAGGAGAAATATGTCTGAGGTAGGATCTGTCTCCCCGAAAAAAAATCCCCCCCCCCTCCTCCCGGAGCTGTGCTGTTCAGAGCACTGCAGCTGTTCCCAAATCTCTAACTAATACTAACTAGAATTCTGTAATCTTGCTGTACCCTAAGCTAACTACTCTGTCAAGGATCCTTTTCAGTTGTGAAAATGAAGGGAAATAGTCTCTACTAGATTTTTAAAAAGCTGAGCAGAAAGACAGCTATCCCTTCTATTCACAGTGTGGAAGCTAATGGCACCGATCAGGAAGTGCAATGACATAGATAAAGCAAATTCATGTGATTTCAGCAGCCAATGAGATCCCTATACACCCCACTGGTGATGTTATTCACCCACCCCTAAACCCCCGTGCTCTGTGCTGATTAGTTGGCCGCCAAAATTACAGAAAGCGCTGAGAAAGTCATGATTGTAATCCGTGATGTCGATTATTGATCAGATTTTAAGAGAAATAATCTCTTCATCGCGGAACCAAAATTTTAGTGAAAATCTGCCCAATTTCAACTTTTACCGATTTCATCACTCAACACTAATCTCTGGCTGCTATCTGTTACCTTCATTTTCTGATGTCCTGGTTTCTTCTTTTCACTGTACTGCTGTTACCTGCCTGAGACTCTGTTACCTGTCATCAGTTGCTACCTGCTTGTGGCCTGTTACCTCTGCCTGTTCCCACAGTCCTACGCCCAGCACGTCACCTGTCACCACGAGAAGCCTTCTCAGGGGTGGCGACCTGAGGGTTCCCCGCAGCTGTCCATCCACCCTTGCAGCAGGCTACATTGAAGACCGTGGCCCCTTTGACTCAGCTCCTTGGCATGATTTGTATCTCCATTTCTCACGGTGACCGAGAGGATCCACATACCCGGCTTCCACTGTTAGCTGGCTCTACTAAAATTTTGGATAGATGTTTATAGTCTGGTGCAATGGTGCATCTTCCACAAAATTTGTCTTCTTAATCTCTATTGAGTCCTTAAGTGGGTAGCTGGTATGTGAACTAGAAGTGTTGTTTGTCAAGCCTGCAAGCCCTTTTTGTTTTCTTGTCAAATTGCATTTCTTTCTATGCATAATGCTTTATTATTTTGTTAGTTTGATTATCTCTATTACCAGTGTTCCACCTACGATATGATGTATGCCTATGGGGGACATTTACCTTCCTATGGGAGACATTTACCTTTACATGACCAGTGTTGAGTGTGATCCTAGCATGTGAGTGGCGTAAATTTACCAGTAACTGCTGCATTTCCAACCCTAGACATACTCGAGTCAATACGTTTTCCAGCTTTTTGTGGTAAAATTAGGTGCCTCGGCTTATATTTGGGTCGGCTTATACTCGAGTATATAGGCTACCTTAAAAGAAATCATTTTCAATTATGTATGGCCAGTGTTTCAATGAATAATCCACATGCACAAAATAATGCGCCTGAGGGGGCGATAGTTGACTCAAATGATGTGATTAATTTTTCATCTGACATTTTATCCTGTCCATCTTTTTGAGAATTTGTTTGAGTGAACTGCGATCTCTCTCTATTGAGTCTCATGTCTCTATCTCTGATCTCGACAATTTCCAAGTTAAAAATAGAGACTATTATCCAATCCAGTCCCGTCTACAAAACATGGATATTTTTCAGGAAAGAGTGGAAGAGGATTTGGTCCGCTTAAAATCATCTATTGATGAAAAATTAAATATAATCTCATTAAGAGGGAAAGAACAGCTATTTTGGAGCTAAAAAACAACTCGGATCTGATCATCCGCCAAGCGAACAAGGGTGGATCTATTGTAGTCCTAAACATGGTTAAAAAAAAAATGGTTATGCTAAATAATATAGATATGTACCTGCACTTATCCAACGATCCTATGGAAAAATTCAAATTGAAAATTAAGGTGATAGAACATGGAGTATCTATCAATGCCCTATAACGTAAGACAGCAGCTGGCATCTATGTTGAGAAACTCATTATTCCAAGTCTTCACTCATTTCCAAAGGTACGTGTTGTTGTTTTGACCTATTGTTTCAGGGATAGGCTCACGGAATGAAAATCTGGATAAGTGGGTTGATCACCGTTTACAACCTTTAATAACACGTATACCTGGATACATACGAGACACCATTATTTCTGTGGAACCCCTTTCCTGGCAGCAGAGTAGTAGTTGGCTAACATGTGATGTGTTGGCTTTTTATCCCAGTGTCCCTCAAGATCAGGCTATACAGGTATTAAAATGTTTTTTGTCAAAGTACAGTGCATATTCTACTCACAAACACAATTTCATTATGTTCAGCAAAAAAGTTTTTTTGCAGAAACAGGGATCCCCAATGTGTGCGCGTTTCCCTCCTGCCTTGTGCGATATCTTCTGGGTAATTTGGGAGGAGAGATTCATTTTTTCATCTCTGAGTCCCTTCCTCTCCCACATCAGGTGGTATGGAAGATATATAGATGATCTCCTACTGATGTGGGAGGGGAATGAGTCTGAAGCATTGAATTTTGTTTCATACTGCACATTAATTCGAATACTATGAATTTAAAATTTACTTTCCATTTTGATTCCGAACATGTTTATTTTTTTGATATTACCCTGATCGGTTATAGGGATGCTGGGATAGAGATCATTTCCTACAAAAAAGATATGAACAGAAACTCTATTCTGCTTGTGTCTTCCTGTCATCCCAAAAACGTAATTTAAAATATTCCTGAATGAGCGCAATTGTACTAACAGCGCAGCATATCAAACGTTTGATAATAGAGACTATTATGATGATCTATCAGACAGGTTATACCCAGCAAATAGTTTGCCCAGCACTCGGGATAAAATGGCCTTTGTACAGAGATCTAAGCTTTTAACAAATAAAAAAAAGTAGAAAGAAAATGATAAATGTGATATAGTTTTTTCCACTACCTAAAGTCAGCAATTTTCTCAGATCACTAAAATTGTTAAAAAACATCTTCCATTGCTGTTTATAAAGAAAGAGTTGCAAGATTTACTCCAGCATAATCTTACCGTAAATTTCTTTAAAAAAAAAGCATTTACCCTTGGTTCTAATTTGTCCTCCAGTCTTCTGGGATCCCGATGTAAAGAATACCTAGCTTGATTCAGTAGGTTTTTATAAATGCAGCCATATATCTTGTACAGCATATAAGTTTGCACATAGTACATTTATGTATATGCATAGTTGCAAATCTTTTCCAATTTGTGCATTTATTAATTGCTACAGCAAATATGCCATCTATTTAATTAGCTGCACAAGTTGTCACACTCATAGTTAGTACGGTTGAAAAAAGACACGTGTCCATCAAGTTCAACCAAGGGTGGGGAAAATGTGGGTGAAGGTAGAGAGACAAGGACATTAAGACCAGCCTCACCACTGGTTAATACCCTGAAACCCACAAGGCAAGAACCAATCTGCTGCAGTGGAGACCCTATCTCTGACCCCAGAGCCTCCACCAGCCATGATCCAGAATGTTACATAGCTACATACGCATTAATATTCTTTAGTGCCCAGTAGGTATCTAAGCCTTTCTTGAAACTCTCTACAGTTCCTGCTGTGACCAGCTCCTCAGGCAGGCTATTCCACAGATTAACAGTTCTTACAGTGAAGAACGTCCTTCTCCTCTGGAGATTGAATCCTTTTTTTTTCTATTCGAAGGGAATGTCCCCTTGTCTTTTGAGGGGGCTTCACTTGAAATAATTTTTCCCCATACTTTTTGCAGGGATCATTTATATATCTATATAAATTAAACATGTCTCCCCGAAGCCGTCTTTTCTCAAGACTAAATATGTTCAATTCTACTAACTTCTCCTCATAACTAAGTTGCTCCATTACCCTTATAAGTTTGGTTGCTCGTCTTTGTACTCTCTCTAGCTCCATTACATCTCTTCTATAAACTGGGGCCCAGAACTGAACAGCATATTCTAAGTGAGGTCGTACCAATGCTTTGTACAGCGGTAGAATTACATACTTATCCCGTGAGTCCATGCCTCTTTTAATACACGCCAATATCTTACTTGCCCTAGAAGCAGCTGATTGACATTGCATATGTGCGCTGTACAACAGGTCCGTTAAAAGTCCGCATCAGGAGACACCTCTGGGATGCCTTGAGGAAGGATCCTTTTACGTCATCAGCCATTCCCAGAACTGACATCCAGGGAACACCAGCACTTTTTCTTTCATCGGCATTGAAAGAGAGGAGATCTGCAAAAAAAAGTTATTAGTGAGAGAATCCACTTAACCTTAAACAAGAGATTTCTTATCATTATTAATGTTTATTGTTAATGTCGTTGTTTTATCATGCATGTTATAAGCTTCATTTTAAATGTTGGATTTATACTATCTGAACTCGAATTCACTACAGGTTGTTGTGACAATGATGCCAATTAGATAATTTAGGTCAAGTAGAGGTAATTATTCTAAGTGTGATCTAGTGGTTGACCAACAAATATCAAACTAAGGGTGCTTTCACACATTTTTCCAGAGCACTATATGAAATGAAAAGTGGAATGATTGGTTGCTATGGGCAACAAAGCGAGTTTTACACCTAGACAGTTTTCATACATGTGGCCCAAAGTCTTTTTGTGATCTAGCAGACCATTATACCTTATTCTTAGGATGGTTTCAAACAGTGCGTTTTTGGTGCGTTTTTGATGCTTTGCTTCAATGCATTTTTTGTGCAGGAAGGAACAGCAATAAAAGCTGTACATTGCTGCAAATACCGTGATCTTACTGCGAATTTACCGCGATTTTTGCCACAATTATTGTGCAGTAATGTACAGCATTAAATGCTGTGCCTTCCTGCACAAAAAAAAGCATTAAAAAATGCATCAAGAATGCACCAAAAACGCACTGTTTGAAACCATCCTAAGAATAAGGTATAATGGTCTGCTAGGTCACAAACAGACTTTGGGCCACATGTATGAAAACTGTCTAGGTGTAAAACTCGCTTTGTTGCCCATAGCAACCAATCATTCCCCTTTCATTTCATATAGTGCTCTGGAAAAATGAAAGGGTTGCTATGGGAAACAAAGTGAGTTTTAGACCTAGATAGTTATCATACATGTGGCCCTTAATGTTATGCCACAGCATCTCAATAGAGTTAAGATCAGAACATTGAATTGGCCATTACACAAATCATCTTGTTAATGACTTCTCCAAGAGCTAATTGCAAAGGGCACACAAAATCTGGTTACAGACTATCTGTTGTTATAAAGAAAAATTGGTTAGTGTGAAATATGCTGTAACAAACCTACCAATATACAGACCCTGTAAATTGCTAACATGTTGGTGTTATGAAAACCAGAGAGGATTATGGAAGACTGCAGGGTTATCCCTTACAATGAAGTACGCACTTTCCTATGGGGAATCCCAGAGGATCAGGAAGAAATTCAGGTGGCAGATAGAAGTTTGGGGTAAGGATTGTAACAACCAATGGTGTCAGTATGCACGGACATGGTGGTCACCGGGTGTTTGGTGGATCATCTGTGATCACCGTGAATGTTTATGGTATAGATGAGCAGACCACTCGACAGTCAAAGTGCAGAACTAGGACACTGGGTATAGGTAGCGGTAACGGGTCACAGCAACTGTAGCCGTAGACAGATAGCAGCCGTTCCCAGCCACGTAACAGACTTGGTACAGCAGAAGATAGACAACAGTGGCAACAAACTGGTACAATGGTAGGAACAGCAGTAGTTGTACAGGTAACTCAGGGTTAACACGGGGTTAACATAGGTATACGGAATAGCAGCAGCAACACAGCAACCAGTGGTCAAGCTCTATGTAGAACAATAACGAACTGACCAGGAGCATGGCCAGGAAGTTCTTTTTATCAGGAAAAGTCACAGGTCATAGGCAGGTAATTGGGACACTGTCCCTTTAAATTTCAATAAACTGCCATAAGGGGCGCTCGTGTGCACAGTGGAAGCCAGAGAGGATGCGTATGAGCAGATGTGAGGACAGGTGAACTGTAAGTGCCGGTGGATACTGCCGCTGGCACAGACACTCCTACAGGGGCAAAGGACACAGAATAAACATGACATAGGGGACATAGCAGGCACATAAGCAGATTCGGGAACACGGCCATGCCCATGGTTTTGCACAGAAGCCGGGCTTGGACCGTGACAAAAGTAGGGGTACAAACACGTCTGAAGTCCCAAGCAGGGGACACGATGTGAGCCGTGACAAAGAACAAGGCTTTATCAAGCTAACAGTGGTAGATATATCTTTGCACTATGATGGAACCTATTGCTGAGGTACACCAGTATTAGGGAAAAGCCCTGAAACAGTAGGTCCTGATGTCATAATCACAGAGGCAGGCCAGCACAAAACGAATATTCACAGAACAGAGAGGGTTAAGCATGAAGAAATTCTACCAGGTGGGTGTAGATAATAACAGAGAGAACCACATTGAAACATATCAGAGCTGAAAATGCACACAGAACATCTGGATATTTGAAGAGACCAGAGTATGAGTTCTGCCAATATATAGTTGAACCATGGTGATGGATATGTTCCTCGAAGCTGCATTAATATAGAAAAGGCTATAGAAAAATTGCTAAAGAACTGGGTGCATGTCAATGCATGGTTGGATAAACTGTCTACAAATGGAAAAAATTTAGAACTGCTGCTACTCTCCCCAGGAGTGGGCATACTGTTAAGATAAACAAAATATATATTTCCCAATGGTTAAACATGGTGAATCATCATAGTTTAGGTCCACTTCGCTGCCTTTAGGGTCTGGATACCTTGAAATTCTTAGGCTATGTCTTCACTGCACAGAACGATCGCATTTTTGGCGGTTTTAGGATTCTAAAAACGCTGAAAATACAATCGTTCAGCCAGTTCATAGACTAAAATAGAAAAAAATGACCTGTAGCCTACACAGGTCATTTTTTCTCTGCTTGTCTTCTGACGCCGTCTTATTATACAACATATTGTATAATAAGACGGCACTTTGAGTTTTTTCTTTGTCTTCCCATACAATCAATTGTATGGGCCGGTGGCAAAAAACACCTCAGAACCGACTGCGGATTTTGCGCAAAACGTGACACATAAACCACGGTCGTGCATCAGATAGAACCCAGTTGTCTTTTCTCCGATGCTGTGGGGATTTAGCCTTAAGGTTACAGTAAATTCAATACTGTATGCAAATATTTTACAGGGCAGTGTAAGGGCACTAGTTTATGACCTCAAGTTGAAGAGATGTTTGCTTTTGCAATAACTATTCCAAAGCACACAAGTAAATCAGCTAAAGAATGGTTGAGAGAGAAGATAATTTGGAAAGACCAAATCAGTATCCTGACCTTAACTGTACCAAGATTCTATGGCACGACCAAAAAGGGTTGTGCATGCAGAGAATTCCAGAAATATTGAAGGTAAACAAAAGAAGGAAGGGTTCAAAATTCCTCCTTAACATTGTACAACTACAGGAAACATTTAGAGAAGATGACTGCTTTTAAAGGGGGGATCTACAAGTTAGCTGGGATCGGAGAACTTTAATCCAAGCCATTTAATCAATTAGATTCCACAGTAATTATGACAGTGGCATCTGTTTTAAAAAAGTTGTATTGTAGTCCATTGTGACCCATGATTGGTCCCCCTGAAATGCACAGGTTGTCATGACAATTGGATGCCTAATGAAAGACTCTATGCCTGCCATTTTAGTACTTCTTTTATACCCTGCCTACATCAAGGTGTAATAGGAGATCTATACTAGAATGTTTTTCCACACTACTATGGTACAAGTGATTGTGCTTCTAGTGGTAAAGCACCCTAAATGGAATTGAAGTATAAGTTAATAAAAAAAGTGTTAAACATAAAAAAAAATAAAAATATGTGTTTCCCATTGCTGGCAGTGTTAAACTCACTGCTCATTGTTAGATGCATGTCTGAGTCCGTTCAGATGGACTCAGACACGCATCACAAAAGCGTATGCTCACACGTGCCCAAGACGCCGTGTGAACATACCCTTACAGAAAATAAAAAAGTTAAAACATAACTTTTCTTGCTGTGTCCGTTAAAGTCAGAACAATGAGCCCTTACACATCTCTGTAGATAAAAGGATAAAAAAGGTATTGGTCTCAGCACTAGAAATGGGCGAATTTCTCAAAAATTCGGTTCGCCGAATTTTCCGACAAAATCCGTTTAGTTCCGAATTACTTTGGGACGAATCACGTTAAAAACAGCTATTTCCTGGCTGCACAGAGCCTATAGGGTGCTGTAGAATGTTGTGCCATGCAGAGGGAGCTTGGTTTGGTCTTCATACAATGCTGTGTTTTAGTATGACACACACATGACTGTCTCTTCACTCTAAAATTCCCTGGGCACTTGCGGGGGCAAAACTGACCAAAAAACTGAAGCGGGAATGCAGCCTGATAAAGTCATGGCAGCGCCAGCTGAAAAAAAACAAGCTGAGGGCTCAGATCCTACCATAGCATCAAAGATCACAAGTAAGTAGGTTACTGGAGCCACCACAGATCGCAGCACAGTAAGGGGACGTCACAGCAGGGGTCACTCCATGAGGCCAGAGCTTTAAACTGTCACAAAATATGACAGAACCTGTTCTGTTAAACGCTGATACATGTAGAGGCCCCCCGAATGAGTGGAGAGGGTGTCGGCAGTAATTTTGCGTTGACGTCTCTGATCATTTTGCCCTTCCTTTCATCCATCAGTGTCCGCTTTCAATCAGTCAATAATCCATCAGTATTGCTAAGGCCAAAAACAAACAGGAGTTGATCCAAAACAGAGATGACCAGTAAATGGGATATTTGCATGTCTTCTGTGTTCTGTATCCACTCCTGCTTTTGGCTAGACAATCCTGATCCTTCCCATTCCTTCTGACAGGTGAAAAGAAGGGGAAAACTAAACATAGTGGCAACGTCATAGAGTGGTGAGAGTGGAAACAACATTAGGAAACCATAGGGTGTTCCAGTGAGACAGCGGTCACTTGGCAGCAGCATGAGCAGAAATCACAGACTCTATCAACTCCTAACAGGAGAAGAAAAGGCCACATATACCACAAATTCACAGAAAACAGGTATAAAATGATATACTCCAGCTTCCTTAGAAGTAGCATTAAGCAGATGATCCGCAGGTTATACTTTTTAAATTAAAAAAATTATTAATATTCCATTAAAAATGTGATAATACAGGGTAGGAGAGTTGTAATAGAGCACCAGTGCTACAGATTGCACGACGCGTTTCGACTAAAAGAGAAAGAAGCACTTAGTATTGATATAGCAGATCATGACGTACATTTAGGCCCGCTGGTTGTCGAGTACCTAATACAAATATCCATTTTGCCTCTCTGGCTAATAACTTATATTTTAAATTTCCACCTCTAATAGATTGTGTTACTTTTTCAATACCTATCACTTTCATGTGGGTAGTGTCGCTGCCATGTTTTTCTATGAAATGTTTAGCTACAGAGGACATACCAGATTTCCACTCATGCTTATGGGATTCAGAAATATGTCGTCTGATGCGGATTTTTAAATGAGAACTTGTACAGCCAATGTATTGTAAGTTGCATTTTATTTTATAAAGTAGAAAAAAAATATCACGTGAGCAATTATTTAATTCAAAGAAAACTAAAAAAACTACAACACAAAACAAAATGTGCAAAACTACTTTTTCTACGCAGTATTCACCGCAATATAATAAAATCGTTAATATCATCAGAAACACTTACCCATTCTCAATAGGCACCAAAATTTGTCTACTATACTTAGAGATGGTATAAATTTTGTATCCAAACGAGGTCCTACTATTGGATCCATTTTTTCTCCAAGTCTTTTTCTTTCTGACCAAAACAAAAAAGAAAAAAAATTGGCTTTCTGTCCAAGGTAACCATAGGTGTGGTCACAACATTTGTATATGTTGCAAATATATGCAAACTACTGATACCTTTGTATCTTCTGTTACAAAGAAACAATATCAAATTCGTAACTATATCAATTGCAACACAAAATATGTTGTATATCAGATTACATGCATAAAATGCAACTTACAATACATTGGCTGTACAAGTTCTCATTTAAAAATCCGCATCAGACGACATATTTCTGAATCCCATAAGCATGAGTGGAAATCTGGTATGTCATCTGTAGCTAAACATTTCATAGAAAAACATGGCAGCGACACTACCCACATGAAAGTGATAGGTATTGAAAAAGTAACACAATCCATTAGAGGTGGCAATTTAAAATATAAGTTATTAGCCAGAGAGGCAAAATGGATATTTGTATTAGGTACTCGACAACCAGCGGGCCTAAATGTACGTCATGATCTGCTATATCAATACTAAGTGCTTCTTTCTCTTTTCTTTTTTTTGTTTTTAATCATATATTGAATGCATATATTGTAAAAAACATATTGATACGTACTGGTAATCCAATGGTTAACTCTGTGGGACTACGCCTTTATAAGGGGTTGGTCTTGTGCAGTGAACCATGGGCACAATGATTAAGACTATGAATTAGTTGAAACGCGTCGTGCAATCTGTAGCACTGGTGCTGTATTACAACTCTCCTACCCTGTATTATCACATTTTTAATGGAATATTAATACATTTTTTTATTTTAAAAGTATAAGCTGCGGATCATCTGCTTAATGCTACTTCTAAGCAAGCTGGAGTATATCATTTTATGCCTGTTTCCTGCTGCTCTCCCGAGCTGAAGCTGACTGGGAGTCTCCGTGCTCTGCAAGCCGTTAAACAAGGTACTATTAATCTCATATATCAGTGAGCTGACAAGTGACTGTTTTCACATACAAATTCACAGAAATTACATAAAGGGCCCCACTAAAATATAACTTTTAATAGATTATTTAAAAAAACAATATAAATCAAATACAAATCCTAATCACTAAATATTAATAAATCACCAATCCCTGTATAAAATGTACTTCAATATGAGCGAGGTAATAGTCTACAGAAACTCCAAAAATAATGGAATTTCTCTCACCATTTACAAATACATCAATACTAATATGAGTTACTTCTTGTTACTCACAGTTTGATGAGCCAAAGAGCCACATCCATGATATTAATTCAAATTCCAAAAAAGGGGGGGATAAAGGTCACAGCATTATACACCACCTGTCCTTTCTCTTGATTACCACCTTCCTATCAATGGAGTAATCGCCCCAAAAGAGACGGCCCCATTAATGATGACTAGCCCTAAAAAAAAACCCTAGCTCTAAAAAGAAGGGCATATATACAATGCAATGTGCAGTATGAAAAAAGTGAAAGAGATGAAAAACAAGCCTTCTCACTAATATTTAGAGAAGACTGCCACATCCCGACACGTTTACCCCCTTTCCACTGTCCAAAAGGGGTTCCCCAGGGGATATAAGACTATATGTGTGGCATAGATGCACAAACACAGCCCTCAATGGGGTCCTTCACAATACAGATGGATTGGTGAAGCAGCGTTCTAAAACAAACATACAGATCATTTATAAAGACACTAAACCCCTCCTCCTTATCGCACTACTCACCAATCATGAGCGTTCAATTATGGATAAAATCGGCACATGCACCACGCTATCACCTCTTTGAATTGCACATAGACGCGCCACTATCGCGCGTCACTGCCGGAAATTTACATCACCCTTCTTTTGATCAATATAATCCTATGCGCATGCGTACCAGTACTTCCTATACCGATGTCACAGGTGACATCCAATCGCAGTGCAACACGTCACTCTCAGGGGTTAGCATTGGTTCCATCCTCCCTTCTATTTGTGTAGTTCTAATGCGCTTATTGCTACGATACATCCCACTTCTGGCAGTAATCCTTTCTGGCATCCAAAAGCACTTGCGCCGCTGCGGTTCCTTTGAAATCCATCAAAGTTTTATATAACCCTCCAGCACTACACCTAGAGATTTAAATAGGAAAGCAACCAATAAAAAGTATAACATTAATTCCCATGCTAATCCTGTTTTTCAGGTAAGAAAAATAATATACTACCACTTATACTTTAAAAAGCATCTTGGGAAAAATAAATAAAGCAAGGAGGGGGAGAAAAGTGACAAAAATAGATACACATATAAAAAGCTTATTCTAAACATATACATATGGGGTGTGGACTATTTTGTTCCGATAACCCCTAGAAATCCAAAACCAAACCCATTCAGAGGAATATAAATATACTTATTTTACAAAAAGCATCCAAAATAAAGAGTCTCATTTAACCCCTTAGGGTGGACTGTCTCCAGCCTAAAGGTCCATTCAGTTTCCTTTCTTAACAATTTTTTATCCAAATCTCCTTTCCTCATTGTTTGATTAATTTTCTCAATTATAGACACCCTAATTCCCGAAAAGACTCCACCGTGTTTTAACCATCTGTGCTGAGCCAAAGGGGTATCACGCCAATTCTTAATATCCCCTAGATGTTCTCCAAACCTTCTTTTAAGGGGTCTCAGGGTCTTCCCCACATACTGAAGACTGCATGTGCATGTTATTAGATAAACTACCCCTTCTGTCTCGCAATTTACAAAGTCTCGAATGTTATATTCGTTTTCTGTTACTGTACTCCTACAGCTCTTCGATTGGTTTATATATGGACAGAAAATGCACCTCCCACACTTGAACATTCCAACCGGTTTTTGGTCCAACCAAGTCCCTGACCTTCTTGGAGGGGTATGGTGACTATGAATAAGTCTGTCTCTTATTGAACGTCCTCGTCTATAAGTAACCAGCGGGTGGTCAGTCAAGACTGTGCTCAAGGTTGGGTCACACTTTAATACACTTGGATGTCTCTTCAAAATTTTTGTGACCTCCCTCGATTCATTATCATAGGTTCCAATTATCCTAAAATTTCTTTCTCCGGAATCCATGTTTTCTCTCATTCTTGGTGTTAATAATTCAGTTCTGTTACGAGCTACTACATTATTAAATGCTGATTGTAAAACAGGTAATGGATACCCTCTTTCCAGGAACCTATTGAGTTCCCTTGATTGTCTATAGAAGCCCTCTATTTGAGAGCAATTTCTACGGACCCTCAGATATTGTCCTCTAGGGATCCCCCGTTTGAGACTTACTGGATGATGAAAAAGTCAACAGAAAATGAGAACAGCACTAATTATCCACAATCGGATAATTCCACATTATGTGCAGTAGCCAGTCCGCTAGGTGTGTAAGCCTTTTACTCACCACCAAAGTAGCAAAATTCATAAAGAATGCGAATGGCAGCACCAAATCGTATGAAAAACAGGAACTGTTTATTCCATAAGGAGTACAAATAGCAACGTTTCAGCCAGTAAAATATGGCCTTTTTCAAGCAGCACAAATCACAAATACAAATAGACATGTATATATACAAAAATAAGGAACCTCCTATTCTGTCTCTTAACCAATAGCTTATTCCATAGTGTCATTAATCATACAAAAAGATGTGTAGACAAACATACATAGGTTAAATGACATGACAGACAACCTTTAAAATCCAATAGTAACATTAGAATCACTCTACTCACTCTGGGTAAGAACACCTGATCATTAGATCCTGCATGGCTGCGGCGTCTTCAGAGATGCTAGGCGCAGGACCGGAAACCGGGCGCCGGCACAGGCAGGAGTCAGAGCGCAACGTCATCATGCCCAGACTGCGCATGTCCAAGGACCACGCGCTGTCAGAAACATGACCACAGCGGCCTCACCTCCGCCTAGTGCGCATGTCCAGGCATATCGTCCGAGCCAGATAGCATCCCCTCAATACAATATATGCAGCCATATGCATATAATGCCCTGTAACACGTAGGAGACATCAAAACACCACCCCCCCTATGTCATATATCCCAATGGGACTCATAAAAAGATGACTATTATGTTAAATAGATAACGGGAACCTCAGCATTATAATCGTGGGGCAAAAATATTAACTAATTAAATATGAGCACCCAAAAAGATAGAGAAAATCCCCATTCATATAGTGTGTGTTGCCCCAAACACGATATCTAGAAATACAAAGTACCCATTTTAATCATAAGTCATTAGTATTAGAAATTATAAGGAGAGGGGAAGTTAATCAAATAATAAAGCTTTATTATCAATTTTGATGTCCATACGTGTAAACAGCATAGGCATAATAATCCCAAAAACTTTATTTATACACAACTAAAAAATATATTATCATCCATGCCCAGAGGAAGATCGAGGATATCATCTAAAATATAAAGAAAAAAATATTAAAAACAATATCAATACATATCATTGAAAAATTTGTGCTAAATAACGGATGAATAATTAAATCTTCAATTCTAAATTTAATCCTAGGGGTTGTAAAGTTTGTAGCTCAAAATCCATCTGCTCTCTTTCAATTTTAATAGAGCCTCTAGATCAGGCATCCTCAAACAGCAGCCCTCCAGCTGTTGGGAAACTACAACTCCCATTATTCCAACTGTTATAGATTATATAAATGCATGATGGGAGTTGTAGTTTCCAAACAGCTGGAGGGCCGCAGTTTGAGGATGCCTGCTTTAGATCCCCACTCCGTCTCAGTGGGGGAACAGAATCAATTACCCGCAATCTCAACTGTGAGACAGTGTCGCAAATCCACAAAGTGTTTAGCTACCGGGGCATCCATCCACTTATATCTGATGGTACTTTTATGTTTGTTAATCCTTAATCTTATTTCCATGGTAGTCTTTCCCACATACATAAGTCCACAAGGGCAAGTAATCACATAGATCACATAACTAGAGCGACACGTATACCTCTCTTTAATAAATTATTTTTTGCCACTTTGTGGATGTGTAAAAGTGTCACCCTTGATCAGGTTGCTGCAATTGTAGCTACCCAAACAGGGGAAACTTCCTCTCCTCGGAGGGGCCAAATGACTCTGAGACAACTGTTGCTTTCTGGAGCCAAAATCTGACCTGACCAGTCGATCTCCCAGATTCTTACATCTCTTGTAAGACATCAAGGGTGTAGATTGGAATTCTAAAATATGAGGAAACTGATTGCGTAATAAATTCCAATCATTCCGGATAATTTTAGCAATGGCATGACTATGTGAATTAAATGTGGATACAAAGGATAATCTATCCGAGGAGTGGTCATCTTTCTTAACCCTCTTAGTAAGGAGCTCATTTCTCTTAACCTTGTTCAATCTCATTTTATGATGTTGTAATAGCCTCTTAGGGTAACCCCTATCAATGAATTTGTTACACATATCTGTAACTCTCTTATCTAGAGTGTTCTCATCTGTCACAATCCTCTTAACTCATAGTAATTGGCTCCACGGCAGTGACTCCTTCATATGTTTTGGATGGTGACTATCATGCAGCAACAAATTATTTCTATCTGTCTCTTTTACAAATAAATCGGTTTTAAAAACCCCATCTTCCAAGATTATTAAAGTATCCAAAAATTGTAGTTTAGAGGCCGAGACTACCTTTGTAAATGAAATTGATGACTCACAAATTTTCAAATAATCAAAGAACTCCACTAAAGATGTTTCAGTGCTTGTCCAAACAAAAAAAATTTCATCGATATAGCGCCACCAGCAGAGAATGTGCTCCCTGAATAAAGATTGATAAACCCACCTGTTCTCAAATTCTGCCATAAAAATGTTGGCATAAGTGGGGGCCACGTTGGACCCCATGGCGTTACCCCTCTTCTGGAGGAAGAAGTCATCCCCAAAGAGGAAATAATTCCTCCTCAGGATGACCTCCAATAATCTGAGAACAAAGTGGGAACACTCAGGAGCACATCCCCTACTGGATGATGACTCTCCCACCTCAATAAATTGTTGGTCACTGTGGATTTCCTGTAAGTAACTGTTTGTAGCTGGCCCAACTGATCTTTCCATATTTTAAATCCAAGAAGGCCAGTTCTTTACCATCGATTTCACTAGTAAAGGACAAGGCTATAGCATTATTATTTAAGGATGTCACAAATTCATTAAAAAGTCCAATCGATCCCTGCCACAAGATCAGGACATCATCAATATAGCATCCTCAAAATAATATATGTGATGTAAAGTCCTTCATTCCCTCCCCAAACACCAGAGTCTCCTCCCACCAGCCCAGGGTCAAATTTGCATATGTGGGAGCACAAGGGCTCTCCATTGCTGTGCCCCTGGGCTGGTGGTAGAGCCTGGGTCCGAAGAAGAAAATGTTATGGGTCAGACAAAATTCCAAAAGTTTAAGCACAGAGATGTTATGATTCTTATGTTGTATTCCCCTTGATCTTAAAAAGTGTTCAACTGCTTTTAGGCCTAGCTCGTGATTGATACTACTATACAGAGCCTCTACGTCTATAGACGCTATTTTAACATCAGGCTCGATAGTGATATCTACAAGTCTCCTCAATAAATCCGAGCTATCCCTAATATACGAAGGCTGTGCCGTCACAAACTCTCTGAGCACTTTATCCAGGTACACCCCAATGTTCTGGGTAAGTGAATCTATTCCCGAAACAATGGGGCGTCCTTTTATGGGATTATATCCTTTGTGAACCTTGGGTAAAGAATAGAATGTAGCAATTTGAGGTTTCTTTGGTAGGAGAAACTGAGATTCATCACTAAATATGAGGCCCATATCTAGTGCATCTATCACAAGTCCCTCTAATTATTTAAAATACATCTCTGTTGGGTCTTTTTTGAGGATGAAGTAATTATCCCTATTATTTAGCAGCTCCTGACACATAGCAACATACTGCTCCTGATCCATAATAACGAGGTTTCCCCCCTTGTCTGAGGGTTTGATTACAATACTAGTATCCTGTTCCAGGTTCAGCAAAGCTCTCATTTCCCTTGAACTCAATTTTTTCTTTTTTAACCAACCTACTCTCTGACTTTTCTCCTCCAAAATCTCCAAATCTTTTTCCACTAAATCTAGAAAAATATCAATTTCAGGTGTCTGAATAGAAGGGGGCATTCGATTGCTTTTTACTTTAAGATCAGTATACGATCCAATATCTTTAATGCCATCATTCTCTTCTAGCAACTCCTCTAGGATTCTCACTCCTTCCAAATCCGATTTCTCTATACCCAGGGTTTCACACATCCGTGCTTCTTCTGCCTTAAAAATTTAAACCACTTTAGTTTCCTTGTGAACAAATTTACATCTTTAACCCATTCAAAGCGCTTAAACCTATTAGTGGGTACAAATGAGAGACCCCTTGATAACACGTCCTTTTCGTCCTGTGTCAGTGTCCGCTGGGAGAGATTAATAATCAGATTTTCATCCTTATTACACCAACTCACTTTTTCTTTCCCCTCCCCTTCTTCCCCCTGCCTCCTGATACCTTGGGGGACCCTAGCTCTTTCTCCAAAAAAGGGGGGTGAGATGTTCCCAAGGGGAAAGAAGAGGAAGAGGATGACGAGGAAGGTATAGGCAGATCGGTGTTTCTCTCCTGATTGTTTCCAGATAGAACACCTCCTGGGGGGTATTTCTCTCCCCAACTCATCCCACCCCTTGTTCGTGGGTACCATCTTCTATTAGGTTGATATCCTTGTCTTTCTCTAAAGGGTCTACCTCTCCTTCCTTCAAAACGTCTACCCTCAAAATCACTATTTTGCTGGTCTGATGAAGATATATCTGTATCTGTTTGTTCTCTTTCTCCAAGAAAGGAGAATGCCTTATTCTCACGGAACTCATTTAAATCACGACTAAATTGTTGGTGTTTTCTATACTTGATAGAATTTTGATATTTTTCAATCGCGTTTTGGAGAAGATTCTCCCTTCTCCCAAAATCCGGACTGCTCTTAAATTTGAGAGTCTTTTCAATAAGATCATTAAAGTTTCTAGAAGTTCTTTCAAGTGTCTTTTTCTCTTCCTCCAACAATATACTCATTAATCTGAGGGAGCTTTCAATAAGCTCTTGTTCCCATTTCTGGCTAAGTTTTGGGGATCTGGAGCGACTTGCCGGACTTACATTGATCCTTAAACTCTTTGGTATAATCTTTGCTTTTAGATAGTTCTCTAGACCTTGGGTTTCCCACCAAGACTTAATATTATCCCGGTAGCCAATATATAACTCATTAAAGATTGATTTTAAATCAATACTCTCATTCCCTTTATTGTTTCCATTTATAGAGAACACTTTATTTGCCTCAGTCAGCCATCCATCCATCCCTCTGAATAGGTGTGCTAAGGAATCCTTCCATCTACAACTACAATTATTCCCAGAAAAAATCACAGACTCTATCAACTCCTAACAGGAGAAGAAAAGGCCACATATACCACAAATTCACAGAAATTACATAAAGGGCCCCACTAAAATATAACTTTTAATAGATTATTTAAA
>JAODAL010049166.1:0-28383 GCA_025379985.1 Phyllomedusa bahiana
TGGACCCTTATGCACATATTTTAGACAGGGCAGTGGATTCCAATGTCTGTCAAACCCATTCACCAAAAAGTTTGGGGCAATCCCCCTAAAATTCTGCAGTGCATGTGGGGAGGCCCAGCTCATACAGCAGCTCCTCTGAGCTAGCAGCGCTGCCATGATTGCACAATGCAGCTGGCGGCGGTGAGGCAAGCACTTTTGCACAATGGCCGTGCAGTAGGAGGGTCAGTGCTGGACCAGACCAAACCTTTACCATTTTGTGGGGGGGATGAGGCCTTTTTACCCTTTTTCTCTAAAAGTCCCGGGGGCCCCTCCCACTGCAAAACTCCTTCCCTAAATTGGAAGTCCCTCTATGGCCACTGGTTTGTGGCTCACAGGAACTAATGTGTTTTTTTTTTCTCATCTTTAATACATTTCACTTAACCCTTTATATGCTGCAAAAATATGCACCAATTTCCCGAAAACCCTTTAGATGTCCCGATTAATTGCAGGGTATTTCAATTTTTCATGCTGCAGGGGGTTTTCATTTACAGGGTTTCAGGGTATACATCTACATGCCCGGCCCGGGTTTACATCCCAATGTGCAGGGTTACTCTACATTTCTGCGGGTATAATTTTCAGGCTGCAGGGTTACATCTTCATTTAGGGGAGGGGGTTTTCATCTACAGGTGCAGGGAAACCCTCTACATGCTGCGGGGTATACAAACTACAGGCTGCAGGGTAATTTCTCTACGGCCCCGAAAGGGTTTTTAAATTTTCATGCTGCGGGTATACATCTACAGGCCCGCAGGGTATACATTACAGGCTGCAGGGATAAAATCTACCCAAACTGCAGGGTTTTTCATTTCTTTCTGCAGGGTTTACATCTACTTTCTGCCCGGGTATAAAATCCACGGGTCGGGGTATAAAATCTACAGGCTGCAGGGTATTTCATCTAAGGCTGCAGGGTTTAATTTTACCCGGCTGCACGGTATAATCTAAGTTTCGGGTATACATCTAC
This sequence comes from Phyllomedusa bahiana, assembly GCA_025379985.1. NCBI lineage: Eukaryota > Metazoa > Chordata > Amphibia > Anura > Hylidae > Phyllomedusa > Phyllomedusa bahiana. Next base: position 998 of record JAODAL010049166.1, read on the forward strand.
AGATGCAGGGTATTTCTCTACATGATGCAGGGTTCCCTCTACCTGTGGGGGGTTAAATTTTTGATTTCAGGGTTTACATCTTCATGCTGCCCGGTTATAATCTAAGGGGTGCAGGGTTATAATCACATGCTGAGGGGTTTTACATTACAGGTGCCACGGTTACTCTACAGGCTGCGGGTATACTTACAAAGGGTGCAGGGGTTTTTTTTTTTACAGGTGCAAGGTATTAAAAATAATTGCTGCAGGGGTTTCATTTACAAAGTTGCAGGGTTTTTACATCTACAGGCTGCAGGGTATTTCATCTACATGTTGCAGGGGTTTTAAAATTTTACAAACTGGAGGGGATACATTTTCATTTTTGCAGGGGGATCAAACTAAAGGGGTGCGGGTTTACATTACTTTTGGGAGGGTATACTTAAAAGGCTGCAGGGTTTTCATCTTTCAGGGGCAGGGTATAAATTACATGATGCAGGGTATTTAAACTACCCTGCTGCGGGTAACATCAATTTCTGCAGGGTATTTCCTTTACAGGCTGCAGGGTATACATCTACATGCGGAGGGGGATCAAACTAAGGCTGCCCCGGTTTTTCATCTACATTTTGCAGGGAAAACCAAACTACATGGGTTTCAGGGTTACTTTTACAGGCTGCAGGGTTTACTTTTTACGGCTGCAGGGTATAATCTACAAGCTTTAGGGTATACATCTACAGGCTGGCAGGGGATAAATCTTTCATGTTTCAGGGTTAATCTAATGATGCAGGGTATTTCATCTACAATGCTGCAGGGTTTTACAACTACAGGCTGGAGGGGGATTTTTCATTACTTTTTGAAAGGGGAAAATCTACAGGTGCAGGGTTTTACTTTTTAAAGGGGCGGTTACATCTACATGTGGGAGGGTATACATTACGGCTGCCCCGGTATAAATTACAGGGGTGCAGGGTATACATTTTACATGATGCAAAAGGGGATACATTCATGTTTTCAGGGTTTACATTACAGGCTGCGGGTTTTACATCTACATGCTGCAGGGTATACATCTACCGATGCAGGGATACTTTTAAGGCTGCAGGGGGTTTTCATCTACATGCTTTTGGGTTACATTTTTCCCGGCCTTTCAGGGTTTACAAACTAATGCTGGGGTATTAAAATCTACGGCTGAAAGGGTTTTTTTCATTTACAAGGCTGAAAGGGGAAAACAAAATTTCATGATTTTCCAGGGTTTTTACATCTACCCTGCTGCAAAGGGGATAAATCTACAGGCCCGAGGGTTTTTAAAAATTTTACAGGCTGCAGGGTTTTACATCTTTCCCTGATGCAGGGTATACATCCTTTTCTGCAGGGTATAATTTTACAGGCCCGCACGGGGGATACATTTTACATGTGCAGGGGGATCATCTACATGTTGAAAGGGGATACATTACATGATGCAGGGGGGGATCATTTTCCGGGTGCAGGGTTATAAAATCTTCATGCTGCAGGGGGATACATTACCCGCTGCAGGGTATACTTCTTCAGGGTGCAGGGTTTTTTACATTACGGCCGGGGGGTTTAATTAAATGCTGCAGGGTATAATCTTTCATGATGCAGGGGGATACTTCTACTTTTCTGCAGGGGTTTTTTTCTACATGCTGCCCGGGTATAAATCTACTTTTTTGCAGGGTTTTACATCTACAGGTGCGGGTATACATCTACATGCTGCACGGGGTTTTAATTTACATGATTTCAGGGGGATTTCTTTTAAAGGGGGCAGGGTATACATCTTTCCAAAGCTGCGGGTATCTTTTACATTTATGGGGAGGGTATACATCTACAGGGGCAGGGTTTTACATCTACCAAAGCTGGGAGGGTAAAAAATCTACATGCTGCACGGTATACATCCCATTTATGCAAAGGGGTTTTACATCTACAGGGTGCAGGGGTATACATCTCATGAGGGAGGGTATAAACTACAGGCTGCAAAGGGGATACATCTACAGGCTGCATGGTATACATCTACATGCTGCAGGGTATACATCTATAGGCTGCACGGTATACATCTACATGCTGCAGGGTATACATCTACATGCTGCACGGTATACATCTACATGCTGCAGGGTATACATCTACATGCTGCAGGGTATACATCTACATGCTGCAGGGTATACATCTACAGGCTGCAGGGTATACATCTACATGCTGCAGGGTATACATCTACAGGCTGCAGGGTATACATCTACATGCTGCAGGGTATACATCTACATGCTGCAGGGTATACATCTACAGGCTGCAGGGTATACATCTACATGCTGCAGGGTATACATCTACATGCTGCAGGGTATACATCTACATGCTGCAGGGTATACATCTACAGGCTGCAGGGTATACATCTACATGCTGCAGGGTATACATCTACATGCTGCAGGGTATACATCTACATGCTGCAGGGTATACATCTACATGCTGCACGGTATACACCGGGGACTAGTCTGTCCATCATCTGCGCCTCATCTAGATAGACTGAATCTCACTGTCTACTTACTCTTCATCTAGTCTGCAGCTAGTTAGCATAATCTGTGGTTACTCCTCATCTAGTATGCACCTAGAATGTATTTACATCACAGTCTGCGCTTAATCTGCACCTACATCACATAATCTGCACCTGATCTTGACCTAGTCTGCACCTATGTCACATAATCTGCACCTAATACTGACCTAGTCTGCACCTATGTCACATAATCTGCACCTAATACTGACCTAGTCTGCACCTATGTCACATAATCTGCACCTAATACTGACCTAGTATGCATCTATTACACATAGTCTGAGTTTAATCTGCATCTACATCATATAATCTGCACCAGATCTTGACCGAGTCTGCAACTACGTTGCATAATCTGCAGCTGATCTTGACCTAGTATGCATCTATTACACATAGTCTCCGCTTAATCTGCACCTACATCATATAATCTTGCACCTGATCTTGACTGAGTCTGCACCTATGTCACAAAATCTGCAACTAATACTGAGCTAGTATGCACCTAAACATAGTCTGCGCTTAATCTACACCTACATCACATAATCTGCAGCTGATTTTGACCTAGTCTGCAACTATATCACATAATCTGCACCTAATATTGAGCTAGTATGCACCTATGTCCCATAATCCGCACCTAATATTGAACTAGTATGCACCTAAAACATAGTCTGCGCTTAATCTGCAACTACATCACATAATCTGTACCTGATCTTGACCTAGTCTGCACCTATGTCACATAATCTGCACCTAATATTGACCTAATCTGTACCTACTACACATAGTCTGCGCTTAATCGGCACCTATATCACATAATCTGCAGATGATCTTGACCGAGTCTGCACCTATAGTACATAATCTGCACCTGATCTTGACCTACTCTGCACCTATGTCACATAATCTGCATCTAATATTGACCTAGTATGCACCTCATACATAGTCTGCGCTTAATCTGCACCTACATCACATAATCTGCACCTGATCTTGACCGAGTCTGCACCTATAGAACATAATCTGCACCTAATATTGGCCTAGTATGCACCTATAGTACATAATCTGCACCTAATATTGGACTAGTATGCATGTATAGTACATAATCTGCACCTAATATTGGCCTAGTATGCACCTATAGTACATAATCTGCACCTAATATTGGACTAGTATGCACATATAGTACATAATCTGCACCTAATATTGGCCTAGTATGCACCTATAGTACATAATCTACACCTAATATTGGCCTAGTATGCACCTATAGTACATAATCTGCACCTAATATTGGCCTAGTATGCACCTATAGTACATAATCTGCACCTAATATTGGCCTAGTATGCACCTATAGTACATAATCTGCACCTAATCTTGACCTTGTATTCCCATACTCTACATAGACTGGGCTTAATCTGCACCTAATTTTGACCTAGTATTCCCCAACTCCACATAGTTTGTGCTTAATCTGCACCAGTATTACATAATCTGCACCTAATCTTCACCAAACCTACAGCTAATCACAGGTCAGAAAAGAGGCGCCTCCGCTCCAGTTTTAAAACGCATTAAATGAGTGTATAGTGCGCTTGAATGTATGAACCTGTCAAAAATCTGACGCCTGGTCTACATTGCATGGTATAATTAATGTGCCTAAACTAGGTGCATAGCATAATGTAGGCGCACAGCATATCATTGCTAGCTTACTTAATGCGCCTACTTTAGGCACATTCAGATGTCTCGTGCCTGGTGTATAAAGCGCCTCGTTTTGGTGTATTAAGTTCATTTATATAGAGAATAGGGCGTCAACAGTTTTTTGGTGCAAATAGCACCAAAATAGCACCTAATGTGCTACTTTTTTACCTAGCACGCACCTAACCTTCATCTGATCTTCACCTACTCTGCTCCAAATCACATAGGGCCACATGTATGAACCTGTTTAAATCTAAATTTCACTTTTTTGCCCATAGGTTACTATGGGCAAAAGAGTGAGTTTTAGACCCAAACAGGTTCATACATGTGGCCCTTAACCTGCACATTGTACATACCTATTTCAACCAGTTTGCATCTAATCTTCATCTAGTTCTCACCTAGCCTACACGTAGTTTACATAATCTTTACCTACTTAACATACTTTCATCTACATCACTAATGTTCACCTATTTTACCCAGTCTCCATCACATACAGTCACAATACAGCAGTCCCCACAGGTCTGTAGTACAAGGACTGTGCATGAGTCCTAAAAGTAGCCTGCACCTTGTCTTCCCCCAGCCTGCACCTATGCCTATCCGCAGGGGTACAAGCAGTGATATTATATCCAATGTGTTTGCTGGCAGCCATTGTCATGCTTATAAAGTGGACGCTCCCATTCCTAGACAGTTGGTAATGTATTGGACTATCCACATCTCTTGTGCTGCCCCCTGTTGTTATTGCTATTTACTCACAGGACGTCCTCATATACAGGACCTGGGGTCATATTTAACTATATAAGGAGATAGCGAGAGCGAGGCGAGCTGTGCACATACAGGAGGAAGCAGAACAGGATGTGACTATAGATTGTGCTGCGTAATCTATCCTTACCTTCATAGTGAAACACTTAGGTCCATATGAGAAACACTGCGGCTCATCCAGCTGGTGCTGATCTATGCCCACCCTTCATTATATTACTGGTGACTGTGCCCGCCATGCAATGTATCCTCACCTACATAGTATAACACTGCCGCTCATCCAGCTGGTGCTGATCCATGCCCACCCTTCATTATATTACTGGTGACTGTGCCCGCCATGCAATGTATCCTCACCTACATAGTATAACACTGCCGCTCATCCAGCTGGTGCTGATCCATGCCCACCCTTCATGGTATTACTGGTGACTGTGCCCGCCATGTAAAGTATCCTCACCTACATAGTATAACACTGCCGCTCATCCAGCTGGTGCTGATCCATGCCCACCCTCATGGTATTACTGGTGACTGTGCCCGCCATGTAATGTATCCTCACCTACATAGTATAACACTGCGGCTCATCCAGCTGGTGCTGATCCATGCCCACCCTTCATGGTATTACTGGTGACTGTGCCCGCCATGCAATGTATCCTCACCTACATAGTATAACACTGCGGCTCATCCAGCTGGTGCTGATCCATGCCCACCCTTCATGGTATTACTGGTGACTGTGCCCGCCATGTAATCTATCCTCACCTACATAGTATAACACTGCGGCTCATCCAGCTGGTGCTGATCCATGCCCACCCTTCATGGTATTACTGGTGACTGTGCCCGCCATGCAATGTATCCTCACCTACATAGTATAACACTGCCGCTCATCCAGCTGGTGCTGATCCATGCCCACCCTTCATTATATTACTGGTGACTGTGCCCGCCATGCAATGTATCCTCACCTACATAGTATAACACTGCCGCTCATCCAGCTGGTGCTGATCCATGCCCACCCTTCATGGTATTATTGGTGACTGTGCCCGCCATGTAATGTATCCTCACCTACATAGTATAACACTGCCACTCATCCAGCTGGTGCTGATCCATGCCCACCCTTCATGGTATTACTGGTGACTGTGCCCGCCATGTAATGTATCCTCACCTACATAGTATAACACTGCCGCTCATCCAGCTGGTGCTGATCCATGCCCACCCTGCATGGTATTATTGGTGACTGTGCCCGCCATGTAATGTATCCTCACCTACATAGTATAACACTGCCGCTCATCCAGCTGGTGCTGATCCATGCCCACCCTTCATTATATTACTGGTGACTGTGCCCGCCATGTAATGTATCCTCACCTACATAGTATAACACTGCGGCTCATCCAGCTGGTGCTGATCCATGCCCACCCTTCATGGTATTACTGGTGATTGTGCCCACCATGCAATGTATCCTCACCTACATAGTATAACACTGCGGCTCATCCAGCTAGTGCTGATCCATGCCCACCCTTCATGGTATTACTGGTGACTGTGCCCGCCATGCAATGTATCCTCACCTACATAGTATAACACCGCCACTCATCCAGCTGGTGCTGATCCATGCCCACCCTTCATGGTATTATTGGTGACTGTGCCCGCCATGCAATGTATCCTCACCTACATAGTATAACACTGCCGCTCATCCAGCTGGTGCTGATCTATGCCCACCCTTCATTATATTACTGGTGACTGTGCCCACCATGCAATGTATCCTCACCTACATAGTATAACACTGCCGCTCATCCAGCTGGTGCTGATCCTTGCCCACCCTTCATTATATTACTGGTGACTGTGCCCGCCATATAATCTATCCTCACCTACATAGTATAACACTGCCGCTCATCCAGCTGGTGCTGATCCATGCCCACCCTTCATTATATTACTGGTGACTGTGCCCACCATGCAATGTATCCTCACCTACATAGTATAACACTGCGGCTCATCCAGCTGGTGCTGATCCATGCCCACCCTTCATTATATTACTGGTGACTGTGCCCGCCATGGAATATATCGTCACCTACATAGTATAACACTGCCGCTCATCCAGCTGGTGCTGATCCTTGCCCACCCTTCATTATATTACTGGTGACTGTGCCCGCCATGCAATGTATCCTCACCTACATATAACACTGCCGCTCATCCAGCTGGTGCTGATCCGTGCCCACCCTTCATTATATTACTGGTGACTGTGCCCGCCCTGCAATGTATCCTCGCCTACATAGTATAACACTGCTGCTCATTCAGCTGGTGCTGATCTATGCCCACCCTTCATGGTATTATTGCTGACTGTGCCCGCCATGCAATGTATCCTCACTTACATAGTATAACACCACCGCTCAGCTGGTGCTGATCCGTGCCCACCCTTCATGGTATTACTGGTGACTGTGCCCACCATATAATCTATCCTCACCTACATAGTATAACACTGCGGCTCATCCAGCTGGTGCTGATCCATGCCCACCCTTCATGGTATTACTGGTGACTGTGCCCACCATGCAATGTATCCTCACCTTCATAGTATAACACTGCCGCTCATCCAGCTGGTGCTGATCCATGCCCACCCTTCATGGTATTACTGGTGACTGTGCCCGCCATATAATCTATCCTCACCTACATAGTATAACACCTCCGCTCTGCTGGTGCTGATCCGTGCCCACCCTTATGATATTATTGGTGACTCTGCCCGCCATATAACATATCCCACCTTCACAGTGAAACACCACTGCCCACACAGCTGGTGCTGATCCATGCCCACCCTTCATGGTAGAAATGCCATAACAGAAATTCATGGGAGAAATAGCTTGGCGACTCAGGAGGCAGTCCAGCTGTTTTGGAACAAGTTTGGACAGCTGGGCCGGGATATGCTACAGGCACAGAGCTTGTAATAAGGAGATACGCAGCACCACGCACGCCCCCGAGCCTCTGGCAAGAAGTGGAATATACACATTCACGTCGTAAATTGAATTCCAATCAATTCTAAGCAAATACAACTCACAGAGCTGTCAGCGCGCCACAGTATAGCGCTACCCTGTTTCCCCGAAAATAAGACAGCGTCTTATATTAATTTTGGCTCCTAAAGATGCACTATGTCTTATTTTCAGGGGGTGTCTTATTTTTCCATGAATAAATTATAGCATGCTATACTAGTGTATGTGTATTTATATATATCTGAAAGTCTAGAGTCACAAACCACAGGATATATGTATGTAAAGGACATTTTATGGCAGCTGCAGTGACTTATCTCAAAGGATGGCAAATGTGACATGCTGGGACTTGTAGAACTAGAAGTCCCAGAATGCCCCATCAGCCATCCTGTGAGATGTGTGTGTGTGTCAGTATTATTGCTCTGCTCTCCCCACTCTTCCCTTTGTTACTTACATGTACTTTCTGTCTCCTGTCCTGGGATATTCGGGACCTTTGGTGACATCACAGTCACATGACCACCCTACACAGGTCCTTCAACCCTCTTATGATTTCCACTATGTCTTATTTTCGGAGGGGGGGGGTGCCTTAGAGTAGGGAAGTGAACAAAATCTCTGCTATGTCTTACCTTCGGGGGTGTCTTATTTTCAGGGAAACACGGTAGGTCTGATGAGTACTATCTAAGGCCCAGTTCACATCTGCATTGCAGGTTACGTTCGGAGCCTCTATCACAGATTAGTTCAAACATAATGGACACAACAGAGCAGCACGCTTTGCTATTTTCCTTTTAAAACAATGAAGTCCAGTGGGGTCTGTCGGGCAGTGGGTGCGTCCGTCTTTACACCTCCGATGTACATACAGTGCCTTGAACTTTTCAACCTTTTGTCACATTTCAGGCTTCAAACATAAAGATATAAAAATTTACATTTTTTCGTGAAGAATCAACAACAAGTGGGACACAATTGTGAAGTGGAACGAAATTTATTGCATATTTTAAACTTTTGTAAAAAATAAAAAACTGAAAAGTGGGGCGAGCAAAATTATTCGGCCCCTTTACTTTCAGTGCAGCAAACTGACTCCAGAAGTTCAGTGAGGATCTCTGAGTGATCCAATGTTGTCCTAAATGACTGATGATGACGAATATAATCCATAATCCACCTGTGTGTAATCAAGTCTCCGTATAAACGCACCTGCTCTGTGATAGACTTAGGGTTCTGTTTAAAGCACAGAGAGCATCATGAAGACCAAGGAACACACCAGGCAGGTCCGTGATACTGTTGTAGAGAAGTTTAAAGCCAGATTTGGATACAAAAAGATTTCCCAACTTTAAACATCCCAAGGAGCACTGTGCAAGGGATCACATTGAAATGGAAGGAGCATCAGACCACTGCGAATCTACCAAGACCCGGCCGTCCCTCTAAACTTTCATCTCCGACAAGGAGAAGACTGATCAGAGATGCAGCCAAGAGGCCCATTCAAATTTTATATCTTTATGTTTCAAGCCTGAAATGTGGCAAAAGGTTGAAAAGTTCAAGGGGGCCGAATACTTTCGCAAGGCACTGTATGAATGGTGGCTTATTATAACATATTAGTAGTGTTGATCGAACTGTTCTAGAAAAGCTCTATTATAACTTCTCGAACATTTAGAACTCGAACTGAACCTATTACTGTTCGTTCAAGTAAAGTTCTAGTTCAGCACGCCATTTTCAGTTTAGTTTTCAGCGGCTTTCTGCACTTTTGGCAGCCATTCAATCAGTGCAGAGCACAGAGAAGTGTGAAAAACGTTATCGCTGAGGTGTAGGGCTCTCTTTGGCTGCTAAAATCACATGACCATGTTATATATATTTCACTGTATTGCCTTGTGAACGCCATTTTCAGCTCACTCTCTGTACTGTACAGACTGCTCTTGGTTAGATAGCATTTTCCTCTCCATAGACAGCAATAGTTAGCGAGTTTGGTATTGCTGGCTGCATCTTTCCCACACCCAGAAGCTGTTATTTGGCGACATTTGCAGGCTCGCATAACACATCTCATGTACATGGATATATATTATACAGAGTCTTTGGTTTTGCTAAATCATACTCAATCCCCAAGAGTTCTGTTTCTGAAGTTTTGGGGGTTCAGTAATTGTATAGCACACTGTCTCCAAATCTCCTATGTGTCAAAGCGGCTTTTGGGCCCCCTCAGGATGCAGGGCCCCGTAGCAGCTGCTACCGCTGCACCTCCTATAGCTACACCCGTTTGCAAGCTGTCCTCATCTTTTCAGTTAGCCATTGAAAGAAATGAAGTATTTTAGCCCGTGAATTTTTTTCTGTCACTCGTAGGGGCCGTTTACACGGCACAGGACAAATGCCGGCTGGTTTGCCGGCCGGTATTTGTCCTGTTTTGCAGCCGTCCCCACGGCCGCGGGGGGGAAGGCTTTTCTCCGCGATGAGCGGAGAACAGCCCTCCTCCCTCCCATAGACATGCACATATTCTGTCGGGAAACCGGACGGAAGATGGTGCATGTTCTAGGTTTTGCCGCCGGACCGCCGCCGACAAAACCGCCGGGCGGAAAACCCGTGCAGTGGGGACTGTGGGGACTGCTGCATGGGTTTTCCATAGAGCACAATTGTGCTCATTTTCGGCCGGTTTTTCAGGCGGTCTGAAAAACCGCAAACCGGCTGAAAAACCGGCCGAAAACCCGTGCCGTGGGGACATGGCCTTAGAGCCAAATTTCCTTCACTAAGTTGTCCCATGTCTCCAGTTTACTGTTATGGATGGTAATTCCAGCTTCTCCTCACCTGTATAGGTATAAAAATTAACCAGAACATCTTCTGTATTGCGTTCTAAACGCCATTTTCAGCTCACTCTCTGTACTCTACAAACTGCTCTTAGTTAAATAGCATATTCCTTTCCATAGACATCAATGGTTAGGGAGTTTTGTATTGCTGGCTGCATCTTTCCCACACCCAGAAGCTGTTATTTGCAAGCTTACATAATGCATAACTCTCATATACATGGATATATATTATACACAGTGCTTGGATTTGCTAAATCATACTCAGTGCCCAAGGGTTCAGTTTTGTGGATGGTAATTCCAGCTTCTCCTCACCTGTACAGGTATAAAAATTAACCAGAACATCTTCTCCCATATAAAATGCAAGTATATCCAAATAAACGGGGATGTTCCAGCGGATAACGTATTCCACAAAGTTTTATTCCAACAATATAAAGTTACAGGACAATAAGATACATGCCGTTCATCACCACCAACGCGTTTCAGATCCAAACGGATCCTTGATGACACCATTTGGATCGGAAACGCATTGGTGGTGATGAACGGCATGTATCTTATTGTCCTGTAACTTTATATTGTTGGAATAAAACTTTGTGGAATACGTTATCCGCTGGAACATCCCCGTTTATTTGGATATACTTGCATTTTCCTGGAGCCTGAGGCTGGAACTCTCCTTGCGGACGTTTGCTATCCACATACAAATCCACCGCCAGGAACGTATTGAAGAGGAGGTTTTGCACTTGATATTGAGGGGGTAAGCTGCGCGAACTTTTGTTTTTTCGGACTAGTTGCATATCTTCTCCCATAGACTTTAATGGGGTTTGAAGTTCGTGTTCGAATAGAACTTCGAACCAAACTCACGAAAGTTCAAGGTTCTTTTTACTGTTCGCTCAACACTACATATTAGTTATATCGCACTAGTAAATTCCACAATGCCTCTATGAAAATATAAAGGAAGGACCCACCTATAACCAGCAATTTCTTTGCATTGTTCTTCACATTTTTAAGACTTTTTGGAGACCATAAGCATGATGCTGTTGATTGGTGTTTTTTTATTTTATTTCTTCTTTGGATGCTATTGATTGCTTTGTTGTTATGTGTCTTTGTGTAGTACTGTCAGTATATAATGATATCCTGGGCTCTGGATCAGAGGGGCTCGTTACCAAGTAATACTCCCTAAACAATGGCTCGTTAAACCATGACTCCAGGCACAACCTGAAGCTCCTGGGTCACAAAAGAAAATCAGGGACAAAGCCACAAGCTACCTGGTGCCATAGATAACAATTATGTCCTCTTATGCGGGAGAAGGATATCGGAACTCCCTGGGGCCAACACTATCTCTGCAGTCCCTATAGCTACAGCCTTGAGCTACCACTTACCTGGCATCAAGCTGAGCTGTCCTAACTCATGCTATAATTAAAAGCTTTAATACGATCCATTGACAGCTAACCTGCTTGTTGATGGTTTCCAAGTCTGGAAACAAATAAAACAAAAACAGTCACAAAAATATAGACAGTTCAAACCAGAAGTCTCCATCCCCTCGATATAAAGCCCCATCTGCAGGTTTCTCTTTTCCCTCTATATAAAGCCCCATCTGCAGGTTCTTCCCCCTCTATATAAAGCCCCATCTGCAGGTTTCTCCCTCCCCTTCTATATAAAGCCCCATCTGCAGGTTTCTTCCCCCCCCCGCCTCTCCATATATAAAGCCCCATCTGAGGTTCTCCCTCCTCTATTTAAAGCCCCATCTGCAGGTTCTTCTCTTCCCTCTATATAAAGCCCCATCTGCAGTTTTTCTCCCCCTCTATATAAAGCCCCATCTGCAGTCCCCCCCCCTCCTCTATATAAAGCCCCATCTGCAGGTTCTTCCCTCCCTCTATATAAAGCCCCATCTGCAGGTTTCTCCCTCCCTCTATATAAAGCCCCTATCTCTAGGTTTCTCCCTCCCTCTATTATAAAGCCCCATCTGCAGGTTCTTCCTCCCTCTATATAAAGCCCCATCTGCAGGTTTCTCCCTCCCTCCATATAAAGCCCCCTCTGCAGGTTCTTCCCTTCCCTCTATATAAAGCCCCATCTGCAGGTTTCTCCCTCCCTCTATATAAAGCCCCATCTGCAGGTTTCTCTCTCCCTCCATATAAAGCCACAACTGCAGGTTTCTCCCTCCCCTCTATATAAAGCCCCATCTGCAGGTTTCTCCCTCCCTCTATATAAAGCCCCATCTTCTTTGCCAGTGTTTCTCCCTTCCCTCTATATAAAGCCCCATCTGCAGTTTCTCCCTCCCCTCATATAAAGCCCAATCTGCAGGTTTCTCCCTCCCTCTATATAAAGCCCCATCTGCAGGTATCTCCCTCCCCTCTATATAAAGCCCCATCTGCAGGTTTCTTCCCTCCCTCAAAAAAAGCCCCATCTGCATGGTTCTCCCTTCCGAACATATAAAGCCCCATCTGCAGGTTTCTCCCTCCCTCTATATAAAGCCCCATCTGCAGGTTTCTCTCTCCTCTATATAAAGCCCCATCTGCAGGTTTCTCCCTCCCCTCTATATAAAGCCCATCTGCAGGTTTTTCTCTTCCCTCTCCACCTCTATATAAAACCCCCATCTGCAGGTTTCTCCCTCCCCTCTATATAAAGCCCCATCTGCAGGTTTCTCCCTCCCCTCTATATAAAGCCCCATCTGCAGGTTTTTCTCTCTATATATATATAAAGCCCCATCTGCAGGTTTCTCCCTCCCTCTATATAAAGCCCCATCTGCAGGTTTTTCTCCCTCTCCGACATGAAATCAGAATAAACCTTCTCCGTTTTAGGTCAGTTAGGAACCAAAATTAATGATATTTGCCAAATGTCAGAATAATGAGGGGGAGAATTTTTAATGCATTTTTATTACTTTCTGCAAAGTCAGCAGTTTCCATACACTGGGATGACTCCGCCTTTAAACAATTTGGGACCGCCCATATGATGATGTCAGGTCTTTAGAAGCTTATGACATATTTACTGGCAACATCTGAATTAATTATAGAGACACAGCTGTGGATGTATTTTATAGCATATGGAAGGGAGAAACCTGCAGATGGGACTTTTTAGTAGTGGATGGAAACTTCTGGATTCAACTGTATATACAAAAGAAAATCATATATTTGACAACTGTCCCACCATAAACTTGGCAAATTGCTAGGATATGCCTTCAAAGTCTAATAGAGGTCGACCCGGTTGGTCCCAGAGTTTGGACCTGCACCCATCTCGGGAATGAGCCCCTAAAAGTTACAAAGCAAAATGGAGAACAGGGTGCGTTTGCATGGGACTCTCCATTATATTCTATGGGAGCTCCCAGTACAGAGGAGCGCTGTCTTCTCCATTCTGTTCTATGGGAGAGCACAGGAGGGCGCTGTGTTCTCCATTCTGTTCTATGGGAGGTCCCAGTACAGGGGAGCGCTGTGTTCTCCATTCTGTTCTATGGGAGTTCCCAATACAGGGAGGCGTGTTCTCCATTCTGTTCTATGGGAGTTCCCATACAGGGATCGCTGTGTTCCTCTATTCCTTCTCTATGGGAGTTCCCAGTACAGGGAGCGCTGTGTTCTCTATTCTGTTCTATGGGAGTTCCCAGTACAGGGGAGCGCTGTGTTCTCCATTCTGTTCTATGGAGTTCCCAGTAAGGGGAGGCGCTGTGTTTCTCATTCTGTTCTAGGGAGTTTCCAGTACAGAGAGCGCTGTGTTTTCATTCTGTCTATGGGAGATTCCAGTAAGGGGAGTCGTGTTTTCTCCATTTGTTCTATGGGAGTTCCCAGTACAGGGAGCCTGTGTTCTCCATTCTGTTCTATGGGAGTTTCCAGTACAGGGAGCGCTGTGTTCTCCATTCTGTTCCATGGGAGTTCCCAGTACAGGGAAGCGGTGTGTTCCTCATTCCATTCTGTTTCATTGCGGAGTTCCCAGTACAGGGAAGCACTGTGTTCTCTCCATTCTGTTCTATGGGAGTTCCCAGTACAGGGGAGCGCTGTGTTCTCCATTTCCTTCTATGGGAGTTCCCAGTACAGGGCAGCGCTGTGTTCTCTATTCTGTTCTATGGGAGTTCCCAGTACAGGGGAGCACTGTGTTCTCTATTCTGTTCTATGGGAGTTTCTGTTATAGGGGAGCGCTGTGTTCTCCATTCTGTTCTATGGGAGTTCCCAGTACAGGGGAGCGCTGTGTTCTCCATTCTGTTCTATGGGAGTTCTCAGTACAGGGGAGCGCTGTGTTCTCCATTCTGTTCTATGGGAGTTCCCAGTACAGTGATATGTGAGAGCACCCTTTCAATACAGTAAATGGGAGGGTAAGTGGATTTTGGGGTTGCCATTTAAATTTCCCTTTTTTTCTATTTCCCAGAAATCCATGCACCACAACTAAGCATCAACCACCTTATCTAACAGGGCTCATATATAGAATGTGAGAACTTCAGTGGATGTAGCTCTAACACTGTAACGTAATCTGGCCTAAATGATTTCACAGTGGCCATTTTTAGAATTCCTCTGACTCGGTTTACAATACAGACAAGACCTCATGAGTACAGAGGTCACATGGTCATGTCAGAGGTCACTGGCCACTACCTGTCAGATGACAAACATATGAATGACGGCTCATGTAGGGAAAGTTAAAGGGGTTGTCTCACTACATTGATTCATCTCACCTCAGTCCTGTTTTGCTGATTTCATTTTGAATTCAGGGGCGTGTTTACTGCAGTAGAAGCCAGGCCTGTAGCTATAGCAACCAGTGCTGGCAGCCTATCAGGAGAGATCAAACAGGTCTGTAGCTATAGCAACCAGTGCTGGTAGCCAATCAGGAGAGAGAGAGAACGGGTGTGTAGCTATAGCAACCAGTGCTAAGCCATCAGAGAGATCAAAACGGTTGTAGCTATAGCAACCAGTGCTGGTAGCCAATCAGGAGAGATCAAACAGGTCTGTAGCTATAGCAACCAGTGCTGGTAGCCAATCAGGAGAGAGAGAACGGGTGTGTAGCTATAGCAACCAGTGCTGACAGCCTATCAGGAGAGATCAAACAGGTCTGTAGCTATAGCAACCAGTGCTGACAGCCTATCAGGAGAGATCAAACAGGTCTGTAGCTATAGCAACCAGTGCGGTTGCCAATCAGAGAGAGAGAACGGGTGTGTAGCTATAGCAACCAGTGCTGACAGCCTATCAGGAGAGATCAAACAGGTCTGTAGCTATAGCAACCAGTGCTGGTAGCCAATCAGGAGAGAGAGAGAACAGGTGTGTAGCTATAGCAACCAGTGCTGACAGCCTATCAGGAGAGATCAAACAGGTCTGTAGCTATAGCAACCAGTGCGGCAGCCTAATCAGGAGAGATCAAACAGGTCTGTAGCTATAGCGACCTGAGGAGCTGATGCAGCCCATACAAGAGGGATATCTAGGAATAGGTAGACACGGTTAATGGAAAACATATTACAAAGTGAATTGTTTTTGCAAGATCTTTAACATAAAAAGCAGCAATCCTTGTAGTGAGACAACCCCTTTAATAGATGGAAAGTCATTGGTCATCTTAGGCTGCACTAGTAATCAGAGAGTATACGGTATATACTGCCATGTCTCCTCCGCTCCGGCCCTATGCTGGCAGCAGATACTGGGCATCAGGCCTGGCAGCAGTCATTCCCTGCACTAGTAATCGGAGTATACGGTATATACTGCCATGTCCTCCGTTCCGGCCCTATACTGCCAGCAGATACTGGGCACCAGGCCTGGCAGCAGTCATTTCCTGCACTAGTAATCAGAGAGTATACGGTATATACTGCCACGTCTCCTCTATTCCAGCCCTATGATTCCAGTAGATACTGGGCACCAGGCCTGGCAGCAGTCACTAGTAATCAGAGAGTATACGGTATATACTGCCACGTCTCCTCTATTCCAGCCCTATGATTCCAGTAGATACTGGGCACCAGGCCTGGCAGCACCCACTAGTAATCAGAGAGAAATACGGTATATACTGCCACGTCCCTCATTCCAGCCTATGATTCCAGAGATACGGGAAACCAGGCCTGCAGCAGCCCTTTCCCTGCACTAGTAATCAGAGAGTATACGGTATATACTGCCACGTCTCCTCTATTCCAGCCCTATGATTCCAGTAGATACTGGGCACCAGGCCTGGCAGCAGTCATTCCCTGCACTAGTAATCAGAGAGTATACGGTATATACTGCCACGTCTCCTCCGCTCCGGCCCTATGCTGGCAGCAGATACTGGGCACCAGGCCTGGCAGCAGTAATTCCCTGCACTAGTAATCGGAGTATACGGTATATACTGCCATGTCCTCCGCTCCGCCCTATGCTGGCAGCAGATACTGGACACCAGGCCTGGCAGCAGTCATTCGCTGCACTAGTAATCAGAGAGTATACGGTATATACTGCCACGTCTCCTCCGCTCCGGCCCTATGCTGGCAGCAGATACTGGGCACCCGCCCTGGCAGCAGTTATTCGCTGCACTAGTAATCAGAGAGTATACGGTATATACTGCCACGTCTCCTCCGCTCCGGCCCTATGCTGGCAGCAGATACTGGGCACCAGGCCTGGCAGCAGTCATTCCCTGCACTAGTAATCAGAGAGTATACGGTATATACTGCCATGTCCTCCGCTCCAGCTCTATGCTGGCAGCAGATACTGGGCACCAGGCCTGGCAGCAGTCATTCCCTGCACTAGTAATCAGAGAGTATACGGTATATACTGCCACTCTCCTCCGTTTCCGGCCCAAATGCTGGCAGCAGATACTGGGCACCAGGCCTGGCAGCAGTCACTAGTAATCAGAGAGTATACGGTATATACTGCCACGTCTCCTCCGCTCCGGCCCTATGCTGGCAGCAGATACTGGGCACCCGCCCTGGCAGCAGTCACTAGTAATCAGATCTTTATGAGGATGAGTTTCTCATGATCACTATGAGATTTTTGGGCTCTATTTCGGCGGTCACATGATGGGCGTATGTTCCGGCCCCTGTGATACGCATCAGCTTCCTGCTTGTTTGCAGAGCTGTACATTAGTAGGAGGGCGGCCTCCTATATGCCATGCCTTATAAGGATATTTCAGCGGCTTTATGTGCTGCTGACAGAGGCAGAGCTGCCGGACACAATGACCTGGCCGGGCGTCCTTACATTATATGTATGTGCACCCCTGTGTTTTATCCTGTCTGTGTATACTGGTGGACAGGAATGCAGATGGAGGGGCGGGGGGGATTATAAGACCCCTGAGAGCGGCTTCTACTACAGACCCCACCGGAAACTACAGCTATAATATAGGGCAGCGGTGGGCCAGCTAAGGACTTAGGCACCGCTGCGGTGGTAAAATGACGAACTCTATGGCGGAAACCAGTCAGTGGGATCTGTCGAGCGCCATTAGTGTCCGTTGTAAGACGGGTCCGATTCCAATCCTGCAACATAGGCTCCAAACCTTCAACGCTGACGTGAACTGCGCCTTAAAGGGGTTGTCTCACTACACTGATTCGTCCTGTTTTCTTGGTTTCATTTTGAATTCAGGGGCGTTTACTTGCTTCTACAAGGCTGCAGTAGAAGCCAGGTCTGTAGCTATAGCAACCAGTGCTGGCAGCCTATCAGGAGAGATCGAACAGGTCTATAGCTATAGCAACCAGTGCTGGCAGCCTATCAGGAGAGATTGAACAGGTCTGTAGCTATAGCGACCAGTGCTGGTAGCCTCTCAGGAGAGATCAAACAGGTCTGTAGCTATAGCGACCAGTGCTCGCAGCCTATCAGGAGAGATTGAACAGGTCTGTAGCTATAGCAACCATTGCTGGCAGCCTAACAGGAGAGATCAAACAGGTCTGTAGCATACCCGACCAGTGCTGGCAGCCTATCGGGCTAGATCAAACGGGTCTGTAGCTATAGCAACCAGCGCTGGCAGCCAAATCAGGAGAGATCAAAGAGGTCTGTAGATACAGCGACCAGTGCTCGCAGCCTATCAGGAGCGAACAAACAGGTCTGTAGCTATAGCAACCAGTGCAGACAGCCTATCATGAGAGATTGAACAGGTCTGTAGCTATATCGACCAGTGCTGACAGCCTATCAGGAGAGATTGAACGGGTCTGTAGCTATAGCGACCTGAGGAGCTGATGCAGCTCATACAAGAGGGGATATCTAGGAATAGGTAGGACACTGTTAATGGACACATATTACAAAGTGACTTGTTTTTGCAAGATACTTAACATAAAAAGCAGCAATCCTTGTAGTGAGACAACCCCTTTAAGGTTGCAGAGATTTTCATGATGATTAAGCCACCCGGAAATCCCCGCTAAATGACTAATCCAGCTCTGCTATATCTGTACTGACCCTGCTCACAGGCACAACTAATGTAAGACCAGCTCCTGGTATCTCCTTCCTGGCTGTGACTGCAGACCCCCATATAAGCTGCTTTCTGGGGGCTGGCGGAGCGTCAGGGTGGGTGGAGGCAGAGTTTCCCTCCAGCCTCCTCTGACTCCTCGAACATTCCCAAGATGCTGATAGCCGCCTCTGTAAACAGTGTGTAACCCAGATAAAGACTCCTAGAGGGAAGTTATCCCAAGGAATTCCACTGACATGAGAGTCTGTGCCAGGTACCAGCGCTCGCCCTGGAATGTGGGCGCTGTATACAATGCCAAGATGGTTATCAGCTCCTGGCACAGCAAGCCTATCATTCCTTTCCCTTCAGAGCACTGGTGCCCACCTGCCCGGACAGTGCTAGGGCCTCCATAACAGAGCCAGTCACTGTAAAAGCATACCTCAGTGCCCCCAAAGTGTCCCTATAACAAAGCCACAGACCTAGCCCCACAGTCTCCCCTTCTCTCTCTCCTCCATCTTACCTGCTCTGAGTGCACACAGGTTTCTCTGGTTTCCGTCCTGCTCTCCCCTTCTCTCTGCTCTGTCTTATCTGCTCTGAGTTTCACACAGGTTTTTTCTGGTTACGTCCTGCTCTCCCCTTCTCTCTCTGCTCTGAGTGCACACAGTTTCTCTGGTTACCGTCCTGCTCTCCCCTTCTCCTCGCTCGTCTTACTGTTCTGATACACACAGGTTTTTCTGGTTACCGTCCCCGCCTCCCCCCTCCTGCTCTGTCTTTCTGTTCTAGTACACAAAACCGTTTCTCTGTTACCGTCCTGCTCCCCCTTCCCTCCTGCTCTGTCTTTTCTTTTTCTGAGTACCACAGGGTTTTTCTGGTTCCGCCTGCCCTCCCCTTCCTCTCTCTCTGTCTTATCTGTTCTGATACAAAACCGGTTTTCTCTATTTACCACCTCTACCCCTTCTCTCTCGCCTGAGCCACACAGTTTCTCTGGGTTTCCATCCTGCTCTCCCCTTTTCTCTCTGCTCGTCTTATCTGCCCTGAGCGCACACAAGTTTCTCCCGGGTTACCTCCTGCTCTTCCCCCCTTCTCCTCCTCTGTCTTATCTCTCAGTGCACACAGGGTTTTTTTTTGGTTACCCCCTGCTCTCCTCTTCTCTCTCTGCTTTCTTTTTGCCTGATACACACAGTTTCTCGGGTTTCCGTCCTGCTTTCCCCTTCTCTCTCTGCTCTGATGAACACAGGTTTCTCTGGTACCGTCCTGCTCTTCCCCTTTTCTCCTGCCTGACGCCACAGGTTTTCTGGTTACCATCCTGCTCCCCCCTTTTTTTCTGCTCTGTCTTACTCTCGAGTGACACAGGTTTCTCTAGTTACCGTCCTGCCCCCCTTTTCTCCTGCTCTATCTATCTGCTCTAGTGCACACAGGTTTCTCTAGGGTTACCGCCTGCTCTCCCCTTTTTCTCTCTCTCTGAGCGCACACAGGTCTCAGTTACAGTCCTCTCCCCCCCTTCTCTCTCTGCTCTGTCTTATCTGCCTCAGTGCACACAGGTTTTTCCGGTAGTGTCCCCCACTCCCCTTCTCCTCTCTCGTCTTATCGCTCTGAGTCACACAGGGTTTCTCGGTTACCGTCCTGCTCTCCCCTTCTCTCTCGCTCGAGTGCACACAGGTTTCTCTAGGTTCCCTCCTGCCTCCTCTTCTCTCTCGCTCGAGTAAACAGGGTTTTTCCCCGGGTTTCCCCGCTCTCCCCCTCCCTCGCCTTTTTTAAACTGCTTTTGAGTGCAGACAAGTTTTTTCCGGTTTCCGTCCTCCTGTCTTTCTCTCTGATGCACACTGGTTTCTCTGGGGTTTCCATCCTCCTCCCATTCTCCTCTGCTCGTCTTATTGCTCTAGGCATACAGGTTTTTTCCCCGGGTTTCCGCCTGCTCTCCTCTTTTCTCTCTCTCGAGTGCACACAGGTTTTCTCTGGTTTCTCTCCTCTCTCCCTTCTCTCCTCTGCTCTGAGTGCAAACAGGTTTCCCCTAGTTTCCGTCCGCTCTCCCCTTTTCTCTTGTTTTTTTCTATCTCTCTGATGCACACAGGTTTCTCAGTTTCCGCCTGCTCTCCCCCCTTTTCCCCCTGCTCTGTTTATCTCTCTGAGTGCACACGTTTCTCTGGTTTCCGTTTCCGCTCTCCCCCCCTTTTCCCCTGCCTTCTTTTTCGCTCTAGTGCACGCAGGGTTTCCTAGTTACCGTCCGCCCCCCTTCCTCTCCCTGATGCCACAAGTTTCCTGGGTTTCCGTCCCCGCCCCCCTTCTCTCTCTGCCTGAGGCAACAGGTTTTTCTGGTTACCGTCCTGCTCTCCCCCTTCTCTCTCTGCTTGTCTTTTCTGCCTGATGCACACAGGGTTTTTCTGGTTACCATCCTCTTTCCCTTTTCCCCCTTTTGCTCTGTCTTACCTCTCTGAGAGCACACAGGTTTCTCTGGGTACCGTCGGGGTCTCCCCTTCTCTCTCTGCTCTGTTTATCAGCTCTGGTGCACACGTTTTCTCTGGTTAGTCCTCTCTGTCTTATCTGCTTGAGGCACACTGTTTTTTCTGGGTTTCCACCTGCTCTCCCCCTTTTCTCTCGCTCTTCTTATCTGCCTGAGTGCATACAGGGTTCCTGTTACCGTCCTGCTCTCCTCTTCCTTTTCCCGCTCTAGTGCACACATTTCTCTGGGTTACTATCCCGCTCTCCTCTTTTCCTCTGCCTGAGTACACACATTTTCTCTTTACCGCCCCTCCCCCTTCTCTCTTTCGTCTTACTGCCGAGTGCACACAGTTTTTTCCCGGGTTTCCGTCCTGCCTCCCCTTCTCACCTCTGTCTTAACTGCTTGATGCCACAGGTTTTTCTAGTTACCTCCGCTCCCCCTTTCCCCTGCTCTGTCTTTTCTTCTGAGTGCACACAGGTTTCTCTGTTACCGTCCTGCCTTTCCCTTCTCACTGCTCTTCTTACTCTCTAGTACGCAGGGTTTTTCTATTACCGCCTGTCTCCCCCTCTCTCTGCTCTGATGCACACAGGGTTTTTTCGGTTACCGTCCTGCTCTCCCCTTTTCTCTCTGCTCTGATGCAACAGTTTTTTTCTGGTTACCCCTCCTGCTCTCCCCCTTCTCTCTCTGCTCGTTTTATCTGCTCTGAGTGCACACAGGGGTTTTTCTCGGTTACCATCCTGCTCTAAAACCCCTTCTCTCTCCTCTGTCTTTCCTCTCTGATGCAACCCGGGTTTTTCTGGTTACATCCCCCTCCCCTTCCTCTCTGCCTGTTTATCGCCTGATCACACAGGTTTTTCTGGGTTTCCTCCCTCTCCCCCCTTCTCCTCTGCTCTGAGTGCACACAGGGTTTCTCTAGGTTACCTCCCTCCCCCTTTTCTCTCCTGCTCTGCCATCTGCCCCTAGTGCACACTGGTTTCTTTTTACCGTCCTGCTCTCCCCCACTCTCTCGCTCTTCTATTCCTGGTCATACAGGTTTCTCTGGTTACCCTCCTGCTCTCCCTTCCTCTCTGCTCTGATGCACACAAGTTTCTCTGGTTATCGGCCTCTCTCCCCCTTTTCTCGCTCTGTCTTTTTCTGCTCTGAGTGCACACGGTTTTTCTGTTAAACCCTCCCTCTCCCCCCTTTTCTCTCTCTCGAGTGCACACAGGTTTTTTCATTACCGTCCCCCTCCTCTTCTCCTATGCTCGTTTAATTGCTCTGAATGCACACAGGTTTCTCTGGTTACTGTCCAGCTCTGCCCTTCTCTACTGCCGTTACCCTGAGTGCACACGTTTCTCTAGGGTTTTTCCCCTGCCCCCCCTTCCTCTCTGCTCTGACCACAAAGGTTTTCTCTGGGTTTCTCCCCGCTCTACCCTTCCCCTCTCTGCTCTGTCTTTTCTGCTCTAGTGCAGACAGGTTTTTCTGGTTACCGCCTGCCTCCCCTTCTCTCTCTGCCTGTCTTTTCTGCCTGAGTGCACCGGTTTTTCTGGTTACCATCCTTCTCTCCCCTTCCTCTCTTCTCTAAGGCAACAGGTTCTCTGGTTTCACCTGCCCCCCTCTTCTCTCTCTCCTGATGCACACAGGGTTTTTCTAGTTTCCGTCCTGCCTTTTCCCCTTTTCTCTCTGCTTCTTACTGCTCTGATCACAAGGTTTCTCTGGTTTTCCCTCCTGCTCCCCCCCTCTCTCTGCTCTTCTTACTGCCTGATGCACCAGTTTCTCTGGTTTCCGTCCTCCTCCCCTTTTCCCCTTTGCCGAGTGCACACAGGTTTTCTCTTTACCGCCTGCCTCCCCCTTTTCCTGCCTGAGTGCCCAGGGTTTTTCTAGTTACCGTCCTCTCTCCCTTCTCTCATGCTCTGTCTAATCTGCTCTGGTGCAACAGGTTCTCTGGTTACTTCCTGCCTCCCCCCCCTCTCACCTCTGTCTTATTTCCTTGTGCACACAGGTTTTTCTAGGTTTATCGTCCCCCTCTCCCCCCTTTTCTCTCTGCTCGAGGCACACAGTTTTTCTGGACTGTCCCCGCTCTACCCTTTCTCTCTCTCTGTCTTACCTGCTCTGAGTGCACACAGGTTTCTCTGGGTTACCGTCCTGCTCCCCCTTCCTCTCTGCTCTGTCTTATCGCTCTGAGTGCAGACGGGGTTTCTCTGGGTTTCCGCCGCTCTCCCCCTTTCTCTCTCTTTCTGTCTTATCGCTCTGAGTAAACACAGATTTTCCCCGGTTACCGTCCTCTTCTCCCCTTCTCTCTCTGCTCTGTCTTTCTGCTCTGAGTGCACAAGGTTTTCTGTTACCATCCTGTCCCTCTTCTCTCTCGCTCTGATGCACACAGGGTTTTTCTAGGTACCCTCCTGCCTCCCCTTCTCTCCTCTGCTCTTCTTATCTCTCTGAGGCAAGAGGGTTTTTCCCAGGTTTTCCCTCCGGCTCTCCCCTTCCTCCTGCTCGATGCACACAGGTTTCTCTGGTTAAAGCCGCTCCTCCTTCCTCTCTCTGCTTTCTTATCTGCCTAAATGCACACAGTTTCTCGGTTACCGTCCCTCCTCCTCTTCTCTCTCTCTCTTTTTTCTGCTCTGATGCGACAGGTTTCTCTGGGTTTCCATCCCGCCTCCTCTTCCTCTCGTCTGAGTGCAACAGTTTCTCTAGTTTCCCCCCTGCTCTCACCTTTTCTCTCCCCTCTCTGTATTAACCTCATAGATGAGATCTCCGCTCTCAGAAGTGAAACAAAGAGCCCTTTAATATGGGGCTATACACTACACAGCCTGACCAGGGGGAAAACCGGAAGCATAAATCTAAGCGCCTTGGCTTTTGGACCGCAGATGTGTGAAAAAGATGAGGGTCAGGGTTACATTCTCTGGGCCACATCATACATGCATGGCATGTTCATCTTGTTATTGTATTGAAATGGAAGTAGCCTCAAAGGGGCTATTCTGTCCTTGTGGGGTCCAAATAGTTTAAAAAATAAAAAAGGTTTCACCGAAAAAAGAACAAAACAACATGTTTGTTGCGTGAAAGTCTTTTCTGCTTTAAATTTCAAAAAAGGGGCAGCTTTTTTAACTTTTGAAAATTAGTAATAAAAACACCCCTGTACCGGCTTGAGGGTCTTTTTGGCCGCCTTTTATATCAACCCCCCTCCTCACAGCTCGGAATTCGGGACACGGGGTTAATTCAAAAGAAGGCCACTTGGTCACTGTGAATTTTCCTACAAACTACTACAGGCGCCATCTTGTAAACATTATGACAAGAATACAACAGCTTTTACATGCGATTAATGGGAAAGTCCCCTTTATAAATATATTTAAAAATTTTATAAAAAATTAATTTTTTTATAATATAATATATTTTAATGTGAGGTATATAATAACTAATACATTAAAATGGAGACACAAAGGATCACACACATAACCTTTGTTCCCATCCACAACAATTGGGGGGCATAGAGTTGGGACTCTATGGCCAACCCTGTGAAAGGCCCCTTCACAATTAGGCAGGGGAGGGCCCGGCTCCTTTTCCCCCTGATTAACTTTTCGGGTTTTGGCCGAACCCCCTTTAAAAAAAAAATTTAAAAAAAGGAAATTGACATTCATGAGGGACGTTGAAACGATGTGAATAATGCAGGGCCGGCGGAAGTCACCATGACAGCTCTGGAATAGCGAGTACATGATCCCCCTGACACAGCACTTTCTCGGTAAAATGGCCCCAGGAACGCGCCAAAATCGAACAGGGCACATGGGTGCAGCAGACCTTCCTGCACCTACAATCTAATCAGCCTGGAGACAGGCATGCTCAATGGGAGAACTACTACAAAGTGCCTGCCCACCCCATGCTATGCAAAGAGGTTTGCAGGCATAGGGTTGACTCACAGGCTGCTATTGTCCCTTTAAATGCACCCCCCCTTCCCCTCTTTTGATGACAGGAGTTATAGTGAGTAAAGAAAAGGGGAGAGGTGCAGTCCAATCTCAGGGAGTACTACAACACAAAAGCAGTAAGCAGAGGAAAGCAGGCAGCCGGTGGCCCATGCAAGCCCGGGAGCGGGGGGGGTTTAAGGGGGGGGGTTCACAAGAAAAATTTTAGAAGTTTCAAAATTATAAGGACAGAGCCTGGAAGGAGGAAGTAAAGGATTGGTTCACCAGAGGCGTCCTCGCTGCATATTATTCCCATTTAAAAACAAAGACCGTGTCGCCAGAGGGCAGGGACCCACCCGCAGTACCCACCCAGACCACACGGGGTTAACTTCTGGCGCATGGCCGCCGACTTACCCGGGGTGCCCAAACCCGCCCAATAAGTACCAAAACAAAGGGTTAAAAAATAACCCCTTTAAAAAACATAGGCATAAGCCAATTGGGGGCCAAAAGCAAGGGGCCCCTGTGCAGCACATGGACCATTCACGGAGCACCGTGTCATCCGAAACATGCCCAGGCACATTAGCTACTTTGGGCAGGAGCAGTCAACTATCTGAGATATGTGGGGGCACCAGTGTCGGATTGGGGGGTGGGGGCTCACACGTATAATTTTTTGGGCCACCAGTTAGCTGTTTTCTGGGCCCACAGTGGAGGGGATTTAAGGGGCCACCAGTTGACTGTTTCTTTGGCCCCCCGGTGGAGGGGGTTTTTAGGGGCCCACCATTGAGCTGTTTCTGGGCCCACAGGTGGGGGATTCTGGGGCCCCCCAGTTACTTTCCTTCTGGGCCCCAAGGAAAGGGGATTTAAGAGCCCACCATTTTTGCTGTTTTTTTTTTTTCCCACGTGGAGTTTATTCTAGGAGCCACCCATTTGAGCTTTTCTGGGCCCACCGGGGGAGTTAATCTAGAGCCACCAGTTGGGCTGTTTCTTTGGGGCCCCCCCGGGGGAGTTTTTTCTAGGGCCCCCCATTGAGTGTTTTTTGGGCCCCCGGTGGGGGGATTTTTAGGGGCCCACCCTTGAGCTTTTCTGGGCCCACCGGGGGAGGGGATTTTAGGGCCCCCAATGGATTTTCGGGCCCCCCGGTGGAGGTGATTCCAGGAGCCACCGTTAGGTTTTCTGGCCCCCCGGTTTTGGGGTTTATTCTAGGAGCCCACCATTAATTTTCTGATCCACCGTGGAGGGTTTTAGGCCCCCCCATTATGTTCTTGGGCCCCCCCATGGGGGTTTATTTTAGGGGCCCACCAGTTAATGTTTCTGGCCCCCCGGTGAGGTGATTTTTAGGGCCCCCAGTTTACTGTTTTGGGGCCCCCAAAGGGAGGTGATTTTTAGGAGCCCACCAGTTGAGTGTTTTTTTGGCCCACCCGGGGGGTGTTCCCAGGGGGCCCACCATTTTAGTTTTTGGGCCCCCAGGGGAGGTATCTAGGAGCCACCCGTTGATGTTTCTTTGGGGCCCCCGGGGGAGGTTATTTCTAGGGGCCCCCCAGTTGAGCTTTTTCTGGCCCACCGGGGTATTCTAGGAGCCCACCAGTTTAAAAATGTTTTTTCCCTTTTGGGGCCCACAGGGGGGAAGGTAATTTCAAAGGGGGGCCCCCCAACCATTAGTGTTTCTTCCCACAGTGGAGGTTTATTTCTAGGGGCCCCCAGTTGAGTTTTCTGGGCCCCCGGGGAGGGGATTTTAGGAGCCCCCCATTGACGTTTTTGGGCCACAGGGGGAGGTATTCTAGAGCCCCAGTTCAATTTTTTCTGGCCCAAGGGGGAGGATTTTAGGGGCCCACCAGTTGACCTTTCTTGGCCCACAGGTGGGGTGATTCAGGACCACCATTTTATGTTTCTGGCCACCGGGGGTTGAATTTAGGGCCCACCGAGAATTGTTTCTGGCCCACAGGGGAGGTGATTTAGGTCCACCATTGGCTGTTTCTGGGCCCACATTTGGAGGTGATTTTAAGCCCCCACCATTGAGCTGTTTTTTTTGGGGGCCCCCAGGTGGGGTTTATTTTAGGGGCCACCAGTCGATGTTTTTGGCCCCCAGGTGGAGGTGATTTC